>BGPR01003107.1:59169-69284 GCA_013235015.1 Araneus ventricosus | reverse complement strand
AAAGAACAGAAACGTTATTTGCTTACTTATTTCATTTGATCATTAATTGATTTTAAACTAAAGAAAAAATTCTCACTTTCATCCTTTAAACATTAAAGTGGAGATTGTATTTGAGGAACGTGACTAAGAGTTCTCGATGGTTTTCATTCGTGGAAAAACATGTCCTCGTAAAACAGTGAATCTGAAATTGAATGAAAATTCATATGTGCTTCAGTGATACGTATTTTAATGTTGATCATTCGTTTCTTTTAATTATTTTTGGAATATAAAAGAAGAATGAAATCACTATAATGCCCTTTAGCCTCCTGTAAAATATCAAAACAGCAAAGGCAATTATTGGAAAATAAAGAGAAAATGTTTTCTAAAATAATCTCTGCTAGGCACGCTTACGGTTGTTACATTTTCAATAATTGATAGAACTGGACATAAGTTAAAATAAAAAATATTTTAAACGTTAAGAAAAGTTATAACAAATCATTTCTTTCTATTTTAGACATTATTCACATTGATGCACATTTGCTTTACGCACAACGTTGTTTTTTAACTCGTATTCTAATTTGCTATATAAGTATTGAGATTTTAATAAAAAATGAACCTATTTTCTTATCAAATATCCATATTTAGCGGAAAATTATGAAAAAAGGCCAACATTGCGTGTTAAGGATAATATGACAGAAAATGTTGAGATTTTCAAATTTTGATTATTTTCAAAACTTTGACGAACGTCTAAGCACAATTTATGTCATCAATAACTAGATATAATAAATTAATTAAAGTTCTCTTTCGAGCAAAATGATTTAAAGTATAGAGTTTTTGGTAAACAATGCATAGAAAAGCTGTAAAACAAACGAAAACAACAATAAAGAGCATAAAAGATTTTCCCAGAAATACAGGATTGACGAACGTTCACTGGGTGTCAAAAAATAATGCACAATTTTGAAGATGCTTCAAAATTGGAGTTAATATGGGTACTATGGTTCACAATCAGTTTCTGAGAACCGAGGGACATAATATCGTCGGAACTCACTTTTCACAGTGAAGATTCGGTCACGAGAGCAATTAGGGTTGCCGCCAGAAAGGGATGAAGGCTTAAATGGAGTTCGTATCATCCTGTTTAACAGAAAGCTGATAACGAGATGTAATTTTCATCACTGGTTATGTTTGATGCACATAATATCCACATGCATTTTCGTACACACAGAACAAATATTAGGGAAAATATAAAGGTTTACTTAAAAGATCTCAGATTTTTCCACGTGCTTTTTGCTCTTAGAAAATACCAAAATTCAGTTTGAGTATTTGTGCAAGAACCCTCATCATTTAGGTTCTCTTAGAGTATACCAAAATTCATCATGTTGCAATTCCGATATCGTTCTGAATACAAATGGTATTGAACTGGAATTTTTATATAAGTTGCCCTATATATCGGTCTCTGAAGTTATGAAAAAAAATTAGTCTACGTTTCGCACACGCGCAGTAAAAAATTATTTACTACAAATGCTCATATTTCCTGAAATATTCATGTCTATAATTTAAATTTTAATACAATTCTTCTTTATATTGTGAAGTATTCTGTAAGTTTCGTAGAATTTGGTGGAAAACTGCATATTTTAAGCAAAAAGCATGCGGAAAAATTTGGGATTTTTTAGGAAAACCTTTATATCTTCCCGAATATTTGTGCTGTGTTTACGAAAATGCATGTAAATATTATGTACATCAAACATCACCAGTGATGAAAATTTCATCTTGTTATCAGCTTTCTGTGAAACAACCAATTTCGCATCCATGCCTTTCTAGTGGCTTCCTAATTGCCCTCGTGACCGAATCTTAAATGAGAGTTCCGACGATAATATGTCCCACGATTCTCAGCAACGTATTGCGAAACATAGCATCCATATTAACTTCAATTTTGTAGCATCTTCAAAACTGTGTATCATTTTTGACACCAGTGTATATAAGCAATCCATGAAAAGATAAATTAATTAAACTTCTCCTTAAGGAAATTTGGTGTAAAATATTGAATTTTTGGTAAACAATTCGTAGAAATGCTGCAGAACAAACACAAACAACAATATAAAAGAAAATACATAAAAGTATTTTTCCCAGTAAAACCTGGATTCGCAATTCTTTGATAGCAGCAAATTTCGCAAAAACTGCTTTTAAGCTCATATTTCTACCAATGAATTTGTTTTTCCAGCTTGGAATATCCCTCTTTGTTTATCCCATTCTCTAAATTTTAATGCTTGGCATACATAAAATGCAAGGAATACTGTTAATGAAAGTTGTAGAAAAAATATATACTGAAATGAGTAATTACTCCTAACGTTTCGAAATATTTTGAAACATTATTAGAAAATATTTACTCAGGTAGGTATTTCAGTCTTTAGTCACAAAACAACATTTCTCATCCTTTAATGCAATTCTGATTAATATGTCTACACTACGCAATTACATTCCTGAAATAATTAATTAGAATAATGTAAATATTATAAATACACTTCGACGACCTATGCTATGAGTTCTTGGAGAAACGAAATTTAACTATTTGGGTTAATCCTAGATTTAGATATTTGGATCATACATTAGGCATAATATTTAGATTATCTTCATTGTACAAGTCCAACGATTTTCCAAAGAAAAACAATTATCGTACATCAAAAACAGTGCTGTCAATTTCTTCAGAACTTAATTTAGGTATTTAGAAATGGTTTTCTAATGAAAATAAGCTTTTGTAATAACAACCGCATTTAATTCTATGAAAAATATTATTCCTTCTCCAGTCATAACAATGATGTTATTTGAATTCTCAATGTAAACACTGTATGCTTCGAGAGCAAGACCAATGTATTAGCATATATAATTTGAATTAAATGCTTTTGTAATAGATAGAAAAATAATGTTTAGCAAAATTTTGATTATACAGAATTATCTAAAAATAGTGGATCCATTTCAAAAATTATTTTTAAAAAACCCTATAATTTAGCAACTTCATATTTTTAAATGGGATATTAGCTCAAAAGGATTTTTTCAGATATGTAACGCGCCGTTACGACACACTAAATCTGCTGCAAGTGGAGATTCCCAACGCAACTGTCAAAAGGGCTACCGTGCAGCAAAAGGCACGTCTGGAACGTCACTGGTTCTACGAAAGCAAATCAATTGTTACAGTTCAAAGACGATTTCGGTTAGAGTATCGAAATTGTCGCTCTCCATGTAAAAACTCCATTAAGCGTTGCTATGAGCAATTAAGAAATGAAAGTCTCCCTCACCCCTACAGCAACTTCATCTGAGACCGATGGTCGTCCATCACCTATGCTTGATGAAGTACTTACTTGGAGACTGACGATTTTGATACTCTTGGTAAAAACATTTTTGAAATGCAACAAAGTGTTTGCTTTCGCGGAACCGGAGACGCGCCTTCTGCTGCACGGTAGCCATTTTTGACACTTGCGTAGAGAATCTCCCCCTGCAGCAGATTTAATGCTTCGTAACGGTGCATTACCTATCTGAAAAAAGTTTTTTTACCTACTCTGTCATTAAAAAAGGATGTTGCTACATTATAAGGATTTTTTATTAATTTTTTTAAATGGGTTCAATAATTTATGATCACCCTGTGCATCAGATGCATACCCATACCTCGCCTTACCTTGATTAGGCACTGTTACTAAAAACTCATTCAAGTTATTTTGTAAAAAAATTAATAATTCAGAGTGACGTTTTTTTAGGATTGCAGTAATTAAGAAATGTTTATTTAATCGCTGAAATAGGTGTTATATGAATCAAAATTTTGAGCAGCAATCACACTCTAAATCACAATTAAGAAGAAAGATTATGAAAACTTAATTTTAAACTCGTGTGAATTCATTTCTGAGATTTAAACATATCCATGATAATATGTTTAATTGCGATCAAGAATTGTTAATCAAAACTATATAGTTACTAATTAAGTGTTGAGTTCAATTTTGCTTATCATATTTCTTCACCTGTCAGAAGATGGGCTGAAAATTTAAAGAAAAGATAAAAATTGCAAGCAATCCAATTTTATGCAATCAGATATTTTTAGAGTTCAAAGATTAATCTCTTTATAATATTAATTAGATTAATTATTCTTTTACTCGGCTTTTTGAGTTAATGATTGACAATATTAATATTCTGATTTGTAGTTTTTAATGGCCTTAACCAATTTTCCCTCTTTTTTCAAAAACATAAGAAAGTCGCATTTCTGATCCGCTCCGTAGATTTTTCGTGAAAACCTGGGGATAAAATCATAAAACAAGTGTTTCGTATTAAAATGTAATTTAATTATCAATCTCTTTAATACAATATTTACACACACTAGTATAATGGTTGCAGAACAGATAAATCACAAGCTACCACAGACCCTTGCTACATGCGATAAACTTGTAATTCATACATTTCGCGCATGAGCAGTAAAACATTATGTATTACAAATGCTTCTATTTCCCGTAATTTTCAAATTTTAATACAATGTTCATTTTACGTATTGTCAAGTTTTCTGTAAGTTTCGTACAATTCGAAAGAAAACAAGCATGTTGTAATAAAAAAGCATGCTGAGTTTGAAGTTTTCAATTTAATACCGATTTTTATTTATATTTTGATGAATAGTTTTATTGTCTCCCTTTGGATACTAGTATTACTCCTCAAGCTCTTTAAAATGGCACCAGAATCAACCTCCTAGCTAAACGCGTTTCAACGCTACACTTATTTATAACCTTACATAAAGCTAATTCATAACTATCACGTGCATGTGGCTACACTGGTACGATGACATCACAGGCAAAACAAATACTATACGAAAAACTATTACAGAATGGTGGGGTCAACCATCCTTTTCGCAATATTAGTCTTGTGGTCATTAGCGATTCAAATCTGACGGTATTTTGTCACACAAGAAAGTTCGACCGACTGTCACTGTAACAAGCGGAAAAACGTTCTCACGTAAAAAATGCTGCGTTTAAAATGCATATTGAAATAAATGAACCCTTTATTATCGAAAAGATTCTTTGTAGCTGAAAAAAGACCAAGAAAAACCAAACTTGTTGGATCATCAAAAAAATTCTCTTATTACTTATCAAAAAATTAAAACATTCATGCAAAACTATGATACATTTTCTGTTAAACGCAGGAAAAAAAAGATTAATTCTTCTCGGTTAAACATGTCTCAGAATCCGATTGGGTTCAATTTTATTCTTCTCAGATCTATACACCAGTGTTTTTTTATGAAAAGGTTCCAACGGGATGAAAATAAAAGCGAGGACTTCTGAAAGAAAAGGGAATTTATTGTCTTTTTCCATCGACATCTGAAGAAGTGTGGTGCTGTTTATAAATTCTTTCCGAGACTTCAGCCGATGTTTTCTCTCTGGAAATTGAGAGATTATACTAATCGGATAATACTTTCAAAGCGGAAATGTAATAGATAGAAAGCACTGCTATCGCTGTAATTGATAGAATATTTGACTTTAGAGATTAACATAAGAAATAGTTACAAAATGATATGATGAGATCATACAATATCACTTTTATTTTTATCTGAACCAGTATTTTTAAACTTTCTAAGTATTGCAAGATATTTCTCCTATTAAATGTACCTTTATGCTTGTAGAAGGACAGTCTTAGAAGGTTTATGAAAGTTCTCCGAAAAATAATTTATTTCATTTGGCCATTTTTAGTTAGGTTCTAGTTAATTTGAAACTTTTAATATCTTATATGTCAAACTAGAAATTCAAAACTGCTGCGTTAAGAATATTACTGTCTTATTAAAAATTTATATAATTTCAGTTAAAATTTTCATTCTGTTTCTCAGAAAATTAAGTTTAAAATTATCGAAATTAATAATGGCAAAACATACTTCTTGATTTCAATAAAATGAAATTGGCCATTATCACGATGAATATTCTGTGGGTTTTAAATTAGTAGGAAAGTTAATATAAACTGAATTTAACTTTTCAAAAGTACCCAAGTGTTGAAAAAAACAGTTTTTTTAAAAAAGAAAACTTTGGAGTGTAAATCCTCTTCGAAATTCTGACTTCTCTCAGTCCTATACGCTCAGGGCTCAAAAATTATAGTATTTTCCTCAGTCTTCTCTCCAGAAATTCGTTTCATAATAACGATAGAAAATATACACTTGTGCATTATCATGTCTGATTTTAATAAGCATAGCAGTTTTTAAAACTTTTCTATTAAATGCATATTGTATTAAAATTTCGAGATCAGCAAAATCTTTAGATTATTGATAAAGTTATACTTATAAGGGAGTAAATGTAGTTTAATACTATTGTAAATTTGAAAAGTTAATGAAAAAAAAGAGATATATTTATTCGCATTTTATTATAAAAACAACAATCGTACAAAATAGCACTATTTCTTCAAAACCATCAAAATGAAAGAAAGAACGGAAACCAATATTTAATAAACATTCGGATTCGCTTTCTTTATGATCTTAAATATCCGTACTTTCTCTGATAGTCTTAATTTTCGACTCCGTTCAGGACTAATTTTTTACCATTCATCGGCACTAAAGGATCACAATTCCACAGCTGAGGATAAAGACCTGCCATTTTGCATTTTGATACATTTGTCTTTTTAATCTTGGTGATAGCATATTTAGTAAAAATGTTTTAAAAAATCATAATTCGTTGACTGTTGAAAAGACACACAATTGAATCATATTCAGACAGAAAGAAAAGAAAATTCAAAATATTAAATGCTGGAATGATGCTTAGCGAAAAAGAAAAAACAGACTTTTTTAAGAATATGTAGATTTTACAAATTATTGAGAAATAGATATCTTTCATAATGAGTTTTGCTGCTCGAAACTTTTTAGATCTCCAGATCTTTCAATCAATAATTAAGAAGTATGTTTATTCTAAAATACAAACATATGCTAATTTGTCCATTATTGTGATCCATACCATCGTAAAACTTGACTTGGCTCTGAATATTTCTATTCAAATGATGTAAAACAATGTAGGCGATACAAGAAAATTAATCGTTGATGTCGCTTATATATTTCTCCATCACATATACCTTCAAGATACTAATTTCTATTTCTAGAGAAAAAGTAGAAGGTGAGAAATGAAAGTAACAGTTACCGGTTTTGTGCAACAAAGTTCTGATTCTCTCTGCATTGTCAGGTATTCCCTGCTTAATATTTTCAGAAAAATTTAAGAAGCAAAATTATGCGGTAGCAATACATATCACATTATACGGGGCAACTTTATTCATGATTATTAAAATAATAACATGTCATCTTAGAAAAATATTGCAGGTGGCTGAAAAGTGGATAAAAATGTAAGTACTTATCGCTACAAGCATTAAACATTATTAAAACATCTATGAAGTTTCTTTAAGTGCGAATGTTATTTGTTACGGTTATTTAAATAAAACAAAGTGTGTTTCTAAGTTTATTCATGTAAAAAAAATTTAAAAAATTTCACAAACATTTAGTTATGAACAAATTTTAAGATAAATGTATATTTGACTGGTTTTTCTCACAGTTATAAAGCATAAAATTAACAAAAGCACACAAGCACAAATTTAACTTAATTGTGGTTTAAAACACTAAACAATGTATCGACTAACAATAGAAGTGAACGTGTTTTAAATTATCTGTTGCGCTCTACAGCGAAGATTATTTGACTAAGAATTACCAAATTTGGCAGAAATATAATTTGTTGGTTGGAAATGTGCACGTCGGAATTGTTTTTCGATATTTAAATCAAGCAATAATTTGAAGTTTGTTGATGATAACTTTAGAAAATATTGTCGCACGAAAATCATTCTTACACCGCCTTAAAATGCAAAAAAAATTATCTTTTCAATGATACCAATTTAGTATAAGGACCAATTTTTCCCTAGTTTTAGCATTTTTTTAAAAATTGTTTTGATTCATAATTTGCAAAATTACTTGCCTTTGTTGCAATGAAATTCACACCGGTTTCATTGTTAAACCATTATTTATTTACGTGTTTCTCCTCCATTGTTTATAGCTAAGAAATAAAGATTTTGCTTTTTCATTTTATTTGGTGATATCCTAAAAAGTTAAACTTTTTGTCGAACCTGAATTACCACCTAACCTAACTGGAGCGATGGTTAATTAAATGAAGGATCAAAATTAATTTTGATATATGTTAGGCAGTATACTTTAATAGGTGAACAACCCCCCTCCCAAACAGTTTAGGAGCGGGATACCATGGATTGAAGAAACTAAATATTCGCATGTGGCTCTATATGAAATGAAAACATTCAAAAGTCGCATCAGTAACATAGGGGGAAAATTCAAAATGGCTAAGGCACCCTTTTATTTAAAAAATCCAAACTCTCGTTAGATAATAAGCTTCCCTTATACAAATTCCTACTAAGACCCTTTATTAGCTTCCTAGGTCTAGTAGCGGCGGTTAAAACACAAATCGAGAAATTGGAGACTGTAATCATTCTTAACACGAAACGGCTATTTCATAAAGAATGATGTTAAAGATTCTCTGAAGCGAAAGGTAATTTAACTTCCTGTACTTGAGTTAACTATGGATTTGTGAATTGAGACGTCTATTACCTTACAACTACAGCTCCTTGACTTCAGAAACACATTTTCGGGAATCTAACTTTAAGAATGAAAGAACGTTCTAAAGAATAGTTGCAGTATGAAATGAAGGGTTTATATAGGCTGATATCCGCGGTTGTCATAAAAGAATTTTGAAACCTTTTATGTTTTAAAATGTTGGTAAATGCTAATGGCAAACCATGCTACGAAATTCCTCTGGTATTGTAAATTCTGAACGTAATCACAAATCAGTTGAGAAAGTTTATTCAAAATGTAATACAAAGTAAAGAATGCTAATGCATAAATAAAGCTGCTGTTTTCACTAGATAATTCTGAGGATGAAAAAGGAAAGAAAAAACTCTTTGTAATTATAGATGAATTACCAGAAGTAACACAATTCCAAAAGCACCGAATTGATGATTAAATTTTAATAGTATTTTAGGATATTTTTTTCTAAAGTATCTAATTATATGCAAATTTAGAAAAGGATTTCCAGATTTGTTCAGTCTACCTTGGGTTTGACGCAGCATGTCCTTTACTGTAGCTTGAACACAAACATCCTTACCACACTACTACTATTACCAGATTTGTTCAATAGCGTCAACAGAAAATATGCAAGAGCATGTATGATTGCGCAACTTAATTTTTTAACACATTTCAACTCAAAAAATGACTGCCAATTGCATTTAAAGGTTTGAACAATCTATTCAATTGATATTAAATGAGCATTGATGTTAAAAATGCTGTTTTTTCTTTTACAAGCAAATAAATTTGTAGTTGCATGTGGTTTTTCATATTTTTAATTCGAATTTAAAACTCTTATGAGGAAATTTAAAAAATAAATTAGAAAAATAAAACTATCTATTGATAGATTTGAGAGAAAAGAAATTGCTTTAACGAGGGGAACGAAATCGTGCTCATTTAGAAGCACAACATACAATTACATAAACGAGTGGAATGAAATTCTTATTATTCAGTGGTACAGCATATAATTACTTCTACATAAATAAAGAAATTCTAATTATTGAGTGGCACAGCATTAATCCCTTAAAGTTCGCGCCCGTCATATTGATGTGTATCGAATTATCATCTTTTTAGGTTTATAAAATGAAATTTGATCATTAATTAGCTTTATAATTTGACACAAAAATTACGTAGAATCCGTAAGCATCTCAAGTATTCTATGCCTTCTTTGAAGAATGAAAACGACAGCCCAAAACAGGAGGGGTCATCTTATTAGATAGCACAAAAATGAGACTCTTAAGGGGGGGGGGAGGAAAAATATATGTACCAGTTTCTACGTAGAGGAAAAGATACAATTGAAATAGCAATAGGAACTACACGTAAGGATAAATGTTCACTGATATACTTAACGATATCTTGAAACCTGCTTTATTTTTTATTTTTGTTTGCTTATTTATTTATTTATTGATGCAATCTAAGTGAAGGCATCGGGTTCAATTTAAGCTTGTGCAGAATTGAACTAATTTTACTTCAAATTCACGAAATTACTCCAAACATTTTCACCCCATTTTAAATCGCAAAAATAAAAAAA
>BGPR01003107.1:0-54845 GCA_013235015.1 Araneus ventricosus | reverse complement strand
TAAATAAATGTATCTGGTGAGTTCGCTTACACACGCCCATCTGATTTGTCGATTTGAGCGAAAAGAAGTTCTCCTTTCCTAATTTCCGCTCCTTTATGAGACATGGATATTTGAACATTCCTGAGCTGCAGGGATGTATTAGGACCATAAATAAAAGATGCATTTCTGTAAACAGTCTGCAGTGTGAGTAGGCACAGGATTAAGCAGTTGGCTGAGATAGTTTAGAAGAGCAGAAATTTCCTTGCTATCGATTGAAAAAGGGAATTGCGTGTCTTTAAAGCAGCAATGTCAGTACTTCTTTGTTTATTAACAGAGCCTGCTTTCCCTCAGGGATTATGCTTATGAAGGGGCAAATTCCATATTGAAAACATATGAAAATTTGATGTATATATGAAAACACTGCAAGTTTAAATTTTATTTATTTTAAAGGCAGATGCTACAACGAGTTTTTTTTATGGTTTTCTTTATAAAGCTAAACGAAAAAGATCCCCGGTTTCAAGCCGCAACAAAGTTCCCCTTTCCGTTTCGCTAGATGTAGTTGAATTTTTCTATGAAAGAGACAAGACGAGTATTGTCGAAATTGTATTTTTACCTATGTAGTACCTATACTTACTCCTTTTCATGTTCCTCAAATTAGTTTTCTTCCGCTACACTTTAGTAACTGAACGAAGCACAGATTAATGATCAAATGAAATAAGTAAGCAAATAACGTTTCTGTTCTTTATTTGTACTTTCTGGTTCAGATAATTATAATAGAAAATACATTACATTCTATAGAAATAAAAATAATAATTGTATTTATTAATATCTATACTTATAAAAGAAAATGTTTGTGTGTGTGTGCGATGTTTAAACAACAAATATCGAGCTAACAGAGTTAAAATTTTGCACACTGGTAGTCGCATTGGTGACTCAATGCACCTCGAAGTCCGAATTTTAAAATTTAATCTACAATTATTTTATTTAATGTTTTGTGTTGCTTTGGGTGATTTTTCACATCTTCTTTGCTGATCCATGAGAAATAATAATCATAGAAAAAAATAGGGTGTACCATTAGATAGAGTAAAAAATTATCGTTTTATTGACGTTTGTATTGAACGTCTAACGTAATTTACTGAATTAAAAATAGTCAGATGGGCGTAGATACAGCAAAAACTATTTTTTGGGTAAAACCCACAGAATCGTCATGATTTGTTGGCAAGAGGCTTTCAACAAAAGCAAAAAACACTCATGAATCTTATCGTAGAGGCAAAGATTTTTGGAGAAGTTAAGTGTCATGTGTATACGATAGAGTAGCAAAAGTTAGGACTTTCTCGTGCCCACATCCTCATTTAGGCTCAAAGACTCATTACACGTTCACGGACTGGATGACTTTATTAGTGCACAAATCCACAAGATGACCCAGATATTTTTTGCACTGTAACAAAGCAGATGGCGCACGCCTATGCGGTCCACGTTCTCCATGTATGAGGGACCATGCCATTTTTTGAAAGAAACACAGACAGGACAAGACGGATATCCACTATATCGTCGTAGATCTTCAAAATATGTGGGATTTACTACAAACATCAGTTTTCGAGGATTATAAGTGTCTGTGGACAACACTTGAATTGTACCGTACTGCCCTTTGTTACCAAAAAATTTCAATGCGCACATTAACGTAGAATATTGCAATTCCATTAAATCTATCAAGTGCGTCTGTAAGTAAGTCAACAAAGGATCCGACATGTCTTTGTTTGAACTCACCAGTGGAGAAAATTACCTAAATGAAATACACCATCATCAAATGGGGAGATACATCAGCAGCAAAGAAGCAGTATGGAGAATACTCAACTTCCCGATTCACTAGCGAAACCCCACTGTGATTCATCTAAGCGCCCACCTTGAAAATGGTCAGAGACTCTACTTTATGACAGAAAGTGCTGCTCAACGTGCCCAAGCACAACAGGAAACACAACACTTTCATCTTTCTTCAGACTTTGCACCTAAGATGAGTTTTCACACGCCCTGCTGCATAATGAAGTACTCAAGTACTATACTTGGAACAATGGAAGGAAGACAAGACAACGTCGAAAACAAGGGCAGGTTGTACTAGAGCAAGCAGAAATAAGATCCAGCGATGCTCTGTGGCGGCTGTACACTGCCCATCCAATTCACAGATGAATATCAAAGAAATTATGTTTGTCCTTAACTTTTGAGGTGTAATGGTCCATTTGAAATTATTCAAAATTCCATTCGGCTTTCATTCCTTAACATTTTTCGTAGTTTTTAGGAATCATCTTTATAAATCCTAAAGTTAGTTTTTTCAAAAATTTTACTTTTATAAATTATACCAATATATATATATATATATATATATATCAAAAACAAACAAGAAACAAAAGACAGAAATTCAAAAACATACAAGGAACAACGGACAAAAAAGAAGACAAAAATTTTAATAAATTGAAAAATATCATGGCGAGCCGCTCGTCTGGAAGGGAAGCTCACCTATGATATTAATAAGTGCTTTTCTCTGCTAACGACATAAGAAAAAACCATAAAAATTTGTCGCTATCCCTTCAAAAAGCACAAGACAATTATAAATGGAAAAATTCTGAAATAAAAGACAAATACAATGAAGATGATCTGAAAAACAAATACAAAAATGATTTAAAAAATCGAAAGCAAAAAATCCGAATACATAAGACCTAGAAGAAAAATAATACAGTAATATTCACAAAACAATAAAAGAGAAAAAATGAAAATGGCTTACCACCGCCAGGAATAAGCACACGAGACTGTAAGAAGCACGAGGAAATGTCACCAAACCAGTTATTGCTGTTGCCAAACAGAGGAAGAAAAGGAGAAAAGGCCATGCCGATAGCCCCTAATTCACTGCTTGAGATGTCGTCGCACAAAGTTTTCGGGAATACCATTTTTTAAAAGTTGATCAAACAAAAGATTTGATTGTCTCGATTTTGAATTTTCATTTGAACAAATAGATTTAATACGAGAAAAATGAGTGAGAATTGTGTTTCTATAAATACTAATAGAAATATTAGAAGACCAATAGGAAAGTCGGTTGATACTAAAATTAAAATCCTTTCTTTTGTCATATATATCTATACAAAATTATTAAAAACATGTTTAATATCCAGATCTAAAAAATCCGCTTCAAACTGATTACTGTTTGTTTGTTTAAGAAGCAAGGCTGAAGGATAAATATTTTGCCAAGTATTATTAAATGTTCCATGATTAAAAACAATAAGATCATCTATATAACTGAAGCCTAAGGTTGAAAAAGTAAATAATTCTTTTCAAAATAATGAAGGGAAAGGTTAGCTGTAATAGAAGTAAAAGAAGACCCTTGAGGAATGTCATGAGATTGGAGAAAAATACTCCAATTCCCCATTGTAAAAAAATATTACGTATGCAAAAATTAAAAAATTTATCCCAATACTCAAAAGAAATATTGAGAAATATTTTTGTAATTAAAAAGGAAGAGTAATATATATATATATATATATATATATATATGTATGTATATATACGCCATGGGCAACGCCTTGCGCGTACTGCTAGTATAACAATAAAATGAATTTGAATTTTGCAAAACTAATATATACTAATCGAAAACAAAAAGAAATATTAATACTTATGAGGGATGGACAAAATTAAATTATTGTTTTGAAATGCTTATAAGTTTTATTTATATCTTAGTTTCAAATACGATTGTCATAATTTTGATGTGATTCAACATGGACAAAATATTTCGCTCAGTGAACACAATTAAAAGTATTCTATTTTCTGGACCAAAGGTATTTCACTGTTAAGAATTATTTAATTGTACATTATTCATGAAATTTAATGGAATCAATTCTTTATCGACTGGGTTCATTAGACATGGCAACTTTTTTAAATATATGAATTAGAAAAACACATATTCAAGACAGAGCACCATAAACATTCAGAAATCACGAAACTGGTAGTGTCTATGTTTTTAATTCTATTTACTAAACGTTTATATTTCATTTCTATATTTACATAATGCACATCATCTGAAATAAATTCAAATTTTATCTATCAGATATTTTATTTTTATCACTTACCTGGAAATTCTGCAAATCTTGTGTTTCACAAGGTATGCGTCGATTACATTTTTAACTCTTGATATAGATGATTTATCAATTAAAAGTAATTTTTGAAAGACATTCGTATTGTAGGAGATTTTAAAGCCTACCTTTAAGTCCATTAAGAAATATTCAACATAGATCTCATAGATGATAAAAGAAGTGAAATAACATATGATATAACGAGGTACTGTTGTTAGGATAGCCTGTTGAAGGTACCTAAAAACTTTTGTGCTAAAAAGTTTTTATAATTGTTTTCAGGTACGCTGTATTACTCTTAATAAAGTGCAATGTGCCGTATTGAAATTTCTTAATTATTTATTCAATAAAATAGTACAGACGGTAATAATAATAATTTTCATTCTTCAACAGTTTTTTGTTGCGTAAAAATTATTCAATTATCTTGTCAAGTAGTTTTGCATAATAACAAAAGGCTTTAATAATCAGTTTTACTAGATTGTATAGTTTAAAAAAAGAATTTACATCTAAAAAGAGAAATATAACTTATATATAATAGAAATATCTGATACTATTAACCATATTTCATTCAAAGAATATAAACTTGCTATTATTTCTTAGTTCTAAAAGCAGGAAGTAAAAAATTGTGCAAATTTTACAACAAATTAAATTCAGATTTAATAAATTTTGATGTCATAAACAAAAATAGTTTTAAAGAAACCCTCCTAAGTGTAACATAAGCATTATTAATATTTTATCGTAAATTTCATGTTATAAAGCAGTGAGTATTCTAACCTTAATATAACTAGTTAGCAACTAAAATGTTCATTCAGGCAATCTTTTATCATAATTAAAATTGAGACGAATATCCATTCATTCCAGAAAAATAAAATTATATCTATAGATGCATCTGTTCAAATAGCTATATTTCAGCAGTGTATATAATTACATATACTTCGAACCGAAATATTCATTTCCATAAACTTAATATTAATTATTGGTACTTGTTAGACAGATAATAGGATTGGTGAAACGCGATCGAGTTTATTTTAGGAAATACGAGCAGTATTTATTCCTTAATCCTTGAACATGGTAGTCAAATCAGTTTTGAATGCATATTTAAATTTAGTCTTCCAATAAAGCATCCAGGGGATGCTTATTACATTCATTCTATTTTATACATATACATCAATTAATCTACATATAATTCGAATTCAACAATATTCCATTACTTGTAAAATTTCTTAGAGCTACTTTCTTGAAATAAATTATCTTCGAATATTTCTTACGTGATATTTTACGTCGCCCTTTTATAAAATTTGCTTTGATGGCGTTGAACATAATATAATTTTCATAATTTACTTTTGGAATATAATCCAAAAGGAATGCAAATAACTTAAAAATAACGAAAAAGTTCTAAGGAGAAAACGTATCCTTTGAAATCTAACATATTAGGATGCTACCCTCATTAAAACAATTTTAATTGCAAAATGTACCGTAACATATTCAATAAAATTTGACTATATTAAGAAAATTAAATCATAAAAGGTGTTAATAACGTATATAATATAATTCCAATTTGTTTTAAAATAAACAAGAATGTTCGAAGTTCTTTATTTAAACTAATGTCCCAGTTAAAAATATTCTGCTGAATGTTCAATGTAAATTTGCTTGCAGTGTTTGCGCATTAAAATCCACTAATCCAATTATACGTACGTTACAAATTAACTCATACGCCAAGTTACACACAGGTTAAAAATCACTAGCTAATAATTGAATGTTTCGCATGATGGATAGAAAAATGGGAAAGTGAAGCAGGCAGATAGATTGAAAGTATACGGTCCATCATATGACGTCAGTAGAGGCAAGTAAGCACTCTCAAATGCACTGCACTGCAGACGATCTGGAGAGAAAAGAAATCCAACTGGATTTCTGGATTATCAGGATTAGGAGAAACTCCTCTAGTTCTTGTGTATTGTCAAGTCTCAGCGTAATAGAACTGTTTTAGAACTGTTTAACATATATTCCCTGTTGATGTAATTGTTATCATTTCGTCTTATTGCTTATTTTAATTCGTTACAATGAATGTTCGAGGCGTCCATCCACCAATACATTTTAATTGCAGAAAGGTAATTCTTATTCTTTCGACTCAGAAACTACACCAGCGAAAGATCATCTAAATTTTTTCCTCATATCTGTAGCTACATAAAATAATACATTTTAGGATTCTAACATTTAACTATGCAGTTCTACAGTTACACAATTGTCACTATATTTTGAGAAAATAAATTATATTTACATATAAAGCATACACATTTTGCGATTGTCAAATAGAATAACAGTCAAAGACCATTTTATCAATTATAATATAATGTATTTTACTCCACATTCACATTTTCACATTCTGTATGCTACGAAATTTAGAATAGTCCATAATATTCTCATATTACGTTATTGTTTTAAATTAACAGTGGTCAAATTAAATTAAAGGGTAAATCGCTGCCTCTCAGTAAGAAAGAAAAGAGAGAGAGTTTAACAAAATCGCTATTTCTGACACTAATGGCATGTTCGCCATGCATTCAGATTTCAGGTGGAAATAAGCTCTAGATAAGAATATACTTACCATTTCTCTGTTAAAAAATTTAGTACACAAAATGAGATATAAAATAGTGTTATGATTGGATAAAATTTATTGTTTTGAAGTGAGCAAGCCTTTAACAGTGCTTTTGTCTCTTGTTAACCTCTTGCTGAAATTGTATTGTTTTCGTAGCTTTCAATTCATTCTTTACATATTCATCAACAGTTATGATTTAAAATTTTAGTATTAATTTAATATTAATCAGTAACACATATTCCTTTGTATTTTAAGAAATAATTCCATTTTCAAGTGTTTGGGATTAATACAACTTAAAAAATGATTGTTAAAGAAATCTCAAGGCTCTTATTTGCATACATTTATAAGGATTAATGTAAATGTGGTCATACTTATTATTTCCAAGTATCTTTCAAGCTTTAAGATTATAGTTTAATTTCATTTTAAATAAATTCCAATAAATAGGAAAATTTATACTTATTATAAGCAAAAATGGAAATAATTATGAAATAATAAAAAGCATAGAGTATTTTTCCATTAATTAAAACTATTGAAGAAAACAAATATGTCAGATAATACATCATTCGACTACAAAAAAATGCTATGGTCAGTTTTGTGGACATTATTAAGAACTTTTAAAGATTTTCTATTACTTACGGAAGATAAATTAAATAAAGATACATAAATAAAGTTGGACACATTTATTCAATGAGATACCATCTCCTAATACACATTTTGTAATATAGCTATTTTTGAAAGACATTACAGAAGAAATATTTCCAATTCTGATTCCATTACCAAATACTCAAAACTTAAGTGTAGTTTTGAAAAATGAAACCAAAATCAACAAAATAGTATTAGATCCCGAATTATTATTTAGTTCACCTTCGCCTACTGCGCCTAATCAAAAAGTTATAATGCTCATTTAAACCATCGGGGAAGATTCACAGAATCATTTTTAACGTATGACATGAAAAAACTGTAACATAAAATGGAATTTAATACAGATTTTAGAAATGCATACACATTGTACAGAGAAGCAAAAGTTTTAAGTATAAATATATATAGTTAATAAGAAATTTTAAATTAACGCAGTTACCAAACTGAAGAAAATATTAACAAAAAGGTAATAATAGAATTTACGTTCAATATAATGCCTAAGATATAACAGGAAAAAGAGTTTAGAGCAGAATTTACTACAACAGAGTACTTAAACATGAAAAAACAAGCAAACATAATTCTGAATTATCAAGGCATCCACGAATACAAAGACAACTATAAAGTATCAAAAATAAATATTTATAGAAACATAGAACACTTCATCCAATAAAAAAGAAATATCAAAGAGAATTGTCCTTCAGTTAGTTAGCGGAAAATGCACCAGGACATCAGAAAAACTTTTCAATTTTAAGAATCGTACACCTAATTGCGCACTGGAGCTACTAAGAAAATTAAATTCGTAACTGTTTGGACGGGTGCTTCTGGTTGGTTTCCGATTGCATAGCTTTGTTCAATTACGGAAAAATTTTGTATGATTTGCGTTGAAGACATTAGCAGCAAATATTATAATTAGTCCTAGAGATAAGCCTTTTTATCCCTCAATGTACATTTTTTTTGTTACTTGTCCTGAGATATCTTGTTTTTCAGGTATCTTGCTTTTTACATAAACTTTTTCTATTTGAAGCGGATAGTGAATAAAATATTCGTTTAATTTCAAAAGTAAGCCTTATTAAATTTGGAAATCTGAAACATAATTGCTACGATTCTAGAGATGACATTATTGAAGATTTAAATTTTCAATGGAAATTCCAGTCTTTCAACATTTAACAAGCAATTAAAAGCTTTCAAGCAAAATGCATGCATGCATTTCCAAAATAAAATAGTTTATGTTCATTTCAAATATAAATTTAATGCCTTCTTAATGCCTCACTTAATTCAGTCCTCACTTAATCATGTATTCTCATAATCGGACGACGGTATTAAAGTCTTCAATGCATAATAAATAGAATAGGTAAGTGGTAGCAAATGAAATGCTGTGCTTTTTTAACGCCATTTTTTAAAACTGTTAACACAATTTTTTCTTTTATTTTTTAAAATGTATCCTTCTTAAAGTTCATGAATTTGCAAATCAATTTTAACTTTCATCTTTAAAGACATATAACCGCCGCGTTCATGTTACCGCCTGTAATTATTAATTAAATGTCAACATCTGGCAAAAACATCTTTTAAATGGAGTACGTATCTTCCTCATGTTTAGAATTCTTACAATATATTCTCAATTTTGATGATTTCTTCCTTCCTTTTATTTAAGAAATTAAGTGGAGTTTTCATAACTTTTCAATATTCGTGTGATTTTAGCAGATTTAAATAAATGTATTTTTTACAATATTCTATTCTTTATTCTTTATGAGAAAGCGTACCTTTGAGGTCTTCATATAAAGTTAATTTAAGAGAAGGGTTCGTGTGAACCTTTAATGAGTGTGAAGCAGCTTGGTACTGTTTCCTTCATTAGCAGGAACTTATTGGATGAAAAATGATAATTTCTTTTATTATTTCACCTCTCAACTTCCTTTAGGAAGCTATCAACACAATCAAATTGAAACTAATAATAGATGCATTCTTGAAAAACCTTTGGTGCCTTTTTATTTCTTCTATACCAAGTATATACAGGAGAATATGCTTGATAATTTCTCCTGTATATGCTCTCCTGTATAGTACCCAAAAAAAGTGGAGCAACCGTTTATTTCCTTAAATATTGATCCTTGATATATACTTCCAATTACAAAGTTTTATCAATTAAGGTGAGAATTTGTATAAAAATACTTTGACTTCTAAGTGGATTGATATTAAAAAGTTTTAAAAAATTACATATTTATACGGCCCCCGTAGTGCAAAAGTGCCAATTAATAAAATGTTTCTCTTACATTCATCTATTCACATACAAAGTTGCGTGCTCTTATCTGTCAGAGATATAAGGAGACAAATTTAATGATTTAAATCAGTTTTCCATACCTATCACTGCTGTTTGATTCAGTCTTTCGATTTATATTTCAGGGATAGGATGCATATTTCAATAAATTATTAAAAGTGCGGAATCAGGGAGCAATGCATTTGTTGAATTGAAAAAAAGAAGTCAAATAATACATTAGTTGAAATATTTACAAAAATAATTCATTTTGTGAACCTTCGAAAAATATCTATGGTGATATGTCAGTAGTGACGGCTAATCTGCTCAGAAACAAGAAGTGATAAAATTTTTTACTAGAATACAATTGAAATACAATTTTTTAAAAATAGCTTTACGTTTAAATAGTCTAAACTTGTAGCTGTAATTTTCTGAATTGTACCTAAATACGTCTAATGAAAGAAAAACCAATGAAAGCAAATCAAGAACGGGAAGGCGATCGTTGAGTGACATTGAAGGGGTAAAAAAGAACATTAGTTGGCCTTGTGTCAAACAGGAACATCCGAAAGTCCAGTTCTGGCTATGCTCGAAGACAGAAAGGATAGCTAATCGGAAGCTTTTCGGCTAAAATTTGGAAGTGATGTTTCAGGCCATGCTCCTTCGATTTGCATCAATTTTTTTTAGTGTTTCTATTGAAAATTTTTAACTTATGAATTTAAAAATCAATAAAACTTATAAAATATGCTTTCATTTTTCTAAAATTTCGTCAAGTTTTTCTAGTTTATTAAGTATTTTAATATAAAATAGAATTATTGTAAATCATTCATTACATCTTGAAATATATTGAAGAACGACAACTCTTATTTAATAGTATTAATTCCGGATTTCAATTGCTCAAAACTCATCAATTATTTATTCAAAATTTCAAAATATTTTATGCATTCGAGTTAATTTAATCTGAATATGTATTAGAAATTGGGTGATACCATTGAAAGAATTGAGGTTCTGTAAATCTAAATATGAAGACGACCTCTTGTATTAAAGAATATTATATTCATTTATAGAGAACTCATTTCTACTGTGACAGGCATTTACAATTTTACTGTGCGATAATTAATTTCGGAATAAGGGATAACGTTCGGGTTCTTTATCGACGGATTTTACATGAATTGAATTAAAAAGTTTGTACAAAGAAAAAAATTAAATTCCAATGCTTGAATGTGAGAGATTGAGATGGAATTTAAAATTAGCAAAAATATGCTACATGGAATGATAAAGAAGATGTATTTGGAAATTTATTTTAACATTTTTTTGCTGAATTGTAGAATATTTTAAAAGTGGTGTCACAGATTTTAAGTTATTTTATAACTATCGTTAGTATTATTTAATCATAAATTAATATTTCTTCCGAAAAATGAATTTCATTCCCTTAATGCTTTTACTAAAATTTGATCAAGTTTACTAAAATATTTAGAAAGCTGAGTACATTTAAAAAATTGAAACATATGCAGTATAAACTGTTTTAGATAAATGAAGCCGAACAGAAAAACAAAAATTCTAAGATTTCATGCGTATTATTTCCCTGAATTGCTCCAACCAAATGGATTTTTTTCATTTCTAATAGGTTTTGTCTCTTATTTTTCGTTTGAAGTCTTATATTTAGTAAATCCAGTTGATGGATGATGAAAATATTCTTACAAACCCTAGAGAATTCTTGCACGTAGCTAGAAAATAAGAAAATTGCTCATGAAAAATGCATCTGGGGTAAAACAAAAAAGTTGTTGAGTCTATCATACCAGTTTTTATAGGGGAGGACTTTCTCCCCCTCATAATACACTATCTAATATTTTTTTCAGTAAAAGAAAAGAAGTACAGAATCTGCCTCTGTAGCAGTGAATGTTTACCACCGGGATGGGACATTTTTTGACATAATTCTATAGAAAGAAAACATTTCGTCAGTAACTGTTATGTAACGCACTTTATTGATTTTTGAATTGTTTACATCAAAAGTAGCATGTGAAGTAAACATCACATTGTGAAATCCTTCTTGACAAAATGATTTATAAACTTCTGAATAATTTATGAGTGCTTCAGAAAGATGGAACCAGGAATCTTTCAGGAATATTTAAAAAGGCAGCAAATAAGGTTTAATCTGACAAGCACTAAATGTTTTTGTATAAGTAAAAAGATAATATTTTGAAATGTTTTGTACAATGGAATTTCTTTAAAGTGACGTTCTCATTATAGGAAATTCGTGTTTTACAAAAAAAATATGGATTCAACTTAAATTGCAGATGATAAAACATGAAGTTGCAACAATTTAAGAAATAGAAAGAATCAAATTTCTATATTTACATGAAATCAGAATAAACCTTCATAACGCGAAGAGATTTTTAAGTTTTTATTCAAAATTCAAGGCGCCAAATAGAGAATTGAAACGGGTGAATCGAAAAACGCCCCAATATATACAAATTTATTCACATACTACACTAAAACATAAAAACTTGAAGAAACAAAATGAAGCAAGCTATTTACAATTTCTGACTGATACATTGAAATAGTTTTCACTTACATGTAACACATGCCACAACAGAAAACGTCAACTCACTTGAAAAATGTGACTTCTAAGAAAAAAAGTTTTTGAAAGAAGTACATTCTGGTGTATGAAGATTTTATATGCTTATCTTCTTATCCTGTTTTGATATGGTTCTTAGTTTACAGAAAGAACATTGTGAAATATCTAGACAAGCAATAGGAATGCTTTTTCAGTCCTTTTCATCTGAAAGTGATAATTTCTATAAATGTCTGAAAACATTTAAGTAAGTTTGCTTTTATTTTCTACAAAACTTTATTTAAATTTGTTTGTTAAATACTTAACTTTGGACAACGATATGGGGAATCCACAAAGGAGTAAAAAATATTCACACCAACTTGGAACAATAATTAAATTAAAGCACAGCAATTTGAATTTCTGATGGCTGCTTATGAACAGTAAAGCTTTAACTCTTTAATCCCGAGGTAACGTTTTTCTTCTAGCTCCTTTAAAACCGAGAGTTTTGGAAGGAAATGACGTTAACTGGACTCTCCCAACCTGGGTGGTCATTTTCCCCACCACACTACCCCTGCTACAACCTTCCCTTAAAGCGCATGGAAATGGGCTGTGGATGGCAAGGATAATTGGACTCCCCTATTGTGCCTATCTCCTAAGCAATCTCAGAACCTCACCACCCCTCAAAGGAAGTCAACTGCCTCAGACTGGCCTTCGTCGCTGTTAAGAGGAAATTTTTAGACCACACGGGACCGCCTCTCTCGGTATGAGAGGGTTAATGCGACTCATATAACGTAAAAAATATTTCCATTTGCTTGAAAGTGGAAGACAGCGAATAAATTAGCCTTGCTATGTTCTCTGGTGATATCACTTTTTCACCTGCACTTCTCCATTCTCATTATTACCTTTTCATATCAAAATTATTCCTGGGACTCTCATTCATGTGTAAATAAACTAGATTCTGGTGGAAGTGCGTGTTCTAATTTCACTAGTTCTCGTATATCAAGGCCAAATGGATGTGCCAAATACACACGAAAAAGGAGAAGTGTGTTGGTCAAAGACACCTTGGAACATTTACGTAGCATCTGAGGTAGAAGTCTCACTTCTCTCCAACATATGGGAATAGTTTTCAGGGAAAACTATCCCAAACTTGAGCTTTGTTTAGAGAGAAACCTACAGCAACCAACCTGGAACAGCGAGGAACTTATTGCTAAATCCCTCATCATTCTACTAATTGGTGAATATTTCTGGTTGAGGACACAGCTTGGATAGTACCCATTATCCTTCGATGCAAACTTCCAATCATTCTTAACCCTCTGCTCCAATTGTGAACTTGTCTTGTGCAATCTGGCTGACTGTCAGGAGAATTGAATTATTGGGCTCCAAATCTTCTGTCACTAAAGTAATCAATATTTTGTAATATAACTTGACAAATAGATACTAAAAGACATTTATAATATATTTAAAATATAGAAAATTTAATACCTCACACTCAAATCAAGAATTTTAAGCAAAAAATGATGAAATGTAAATTCCCTTGTAGTATTGTTATTTTCTGAGCTCATAAGTGTTCGCCAGTTAATCATTAATAAATTTCCTAATAGATCGGCATATTAGGAAGCAACATATCCTGTAGTGATGTTTTGAAATTACGTAGTATCTATGTTTTCTCTTTTAAATTGTTTTTAAATATAACCTGATATGAATGTGTGATCATAAGTTTATGAATAAAATTTGCGATACTTATAAGCAATCTAGAATGAGTCATTAAACCCATTATATCTTCACTGGTACTTCATTGAGGTACTGTTTCTTCAAATTCTTTTGTTTCGATATCCACTGGAGTTTCGATATCCACGGGACAAAAATAATGCGCAATTTTGAAGATGCTGCAAAATTGGAGTTAATATGGACACTATTGTTCGCGATCAGTTGCTGAGAATCGTGGGACATAATATCGTTGGAACTCACATTTTACAGTGAAGATTCGGTCACACGGGCAATTAAAGGGGACCACCAGAAGGGGATGAAGGCATGGGTGGGGTTTTTGGTTAGAAGGCATAGTACCGTGTTCTTACCTTCCATACAAAGGTCTCAAGGCAAAGTAAGGGAGTTTGACCCATCCTGTTTCACAGAAAACCGATAACGAGATATACATTTAATCAATGGTTATGTTTTGTGTGCATAATATTTACATACATTTTCGTAAACAAGGAACAAATAATCGGGACAATATAAAGGTTTTCTTAAAAAATCCCTAATTTTTCCTCATGTTTTTTGCTTATAACATGCAAAGGTTTCAACTATATTGTACAAAACTTACAGAATATTTGCCAATGAATGAAAGACGCTCTGTATAAAAATTTGAATGAAATAAATTAAATGTTACTGGAAATATCAGTATTTTTAGTAAATACTTTTTTACTGCGCATGTGCGAAACGTAGCGTAATATTTCTTTCATAACTTCAAAGACAGATATATAGGGAAAATTATATAAAAATTCTAGTTCAATACCATTAGTATTTAGAAACATATCAGCATTGCAACTTGGTGAATTTCGTTACACTCTGAGAGAAGCTTAATGATAAGGGTTCTGGCATAAACTGATATTTTTTAAACATGAATCTTCGAATAGCAATCGTCGAACTGTAATTTAAATTATGTATTTAACTTATAAGTATACATGAGTATTCAGTATATTCAACTTTGATAAAATCCAATATTACTCTTCGGAATACTAACGGAACTGAACTGAAATTTTTTATATAAGTTGCCCTATATATCTGTCTCTAAAGTTATGAAGGAAAAATTACGCTACGTTTCGCACATGCGCAGTAAAGAAATATTTACTACAAATGCTCATATTTCCTGTAATTTTCAAATTATTTAATTTAAATTTTAACACAATGCTTCTTTTACATATTCCTTATGTTTCGTTTTAATCTGGTTGAAATTCTGCATGTCATAAGCAAAAAAAGCGGAAAAATTTAGGATTTTTTAAAGAAAACTTTTGTATCTTCCGGAATATTTGTGCTGTGTTTGCGAAAATTCATGTAAATATTATGCAGATAAAACATAACCATTGATGAAAGTTACATCTCGTTATCAGCTTTCTGTGAAACAGGATGGCTCAAACTCCATTTTCGCCTTCCCCCCCCCCCCCCCCCCCAATTGCCTTCGTGACCGAATCTTCACTGTAAATTGTGAATTCCGAAGATAATATGTCCCACGATTCTCAGCAACTGATTGTGAACCATAGTATCCATATTAACTCCAACTTTTGTAGCATTTTCAAAATTGTGCATTATTTTTGGACACCAGTGTAGGGGATAGTGGGGTAAAACGGGATACTTTGTTTTTGGCTTTATTAATTCTTCTTTTCAGTTGACTGAAACTGAATTATTCTCCACGGAAGAAAAAAGAATGGCCACAGTTTACATTTTGTTGTTGTTAAATTCACTTCGTCTGTGAAGGTTTATTTGTTCTATGACGCCACCTCTCCAATGTTCGTATGATTTTAAACTATCCTTACTTAAAATCATTACACTTTTAAAAACCATTTTTAGTTCAGCTTATTATACGTTTACTAAGGATTTATACCCTGTCAAAGAATAAGAATTTACTCCAATAATTGCGGTATTTTATTTCGTTTCTTATTACCTCTGCATTCGGGGTAAAACCGGATACTTCTTGTGGGGTAAAACAGGGTACTAGGGGGAGCTACAGATACCCTACCGAAGAGGAATTTCATAGATTGTGAGATATTTGGTTGTTTGTGAGGGTCATTCCTATTTTACCTTTGCGTCAAATGATCTGATGGAAATCATTTCCAACAGTTAGAAGAAAAGAAAAGACAAAATGAAAAAAAAATGCTATTAAAGAAGAGAAAATTTTTCTGTGATGACTCAAAAAACAGAAAAATAAAACCTCAGAACAAAACAATCGAAAAGAGAAGAGTATGAAGAACCAATACTGCAAAGACGTCTAATAAAAAAAACCTAAATGAGTCCACTAAACCCGAAGTGGAGCGGAGAATAAAGACAACGGCTTTATGTGAATTATTACTATTCTTACTTACTTACTACTATTCTTAAACTAATTATTTTTATTCTGAAATTCTGAACTACGGTAACTATTGATAAATCTTAAGAAAAATTGTCTTTATTCTTAAATTGTTAACTATTGTAATTATTGTTGAACCTAACAACTCTTAGAAAATTGCTTTATTCTTAAATAAAAAAATATGCTACTTTTCCACCGAAAATCTTGTTTTCCCTAATTTCCCGTAGAGTTACATGTGTATCCCGTTTTACCCCACTACGGGGTAAAACGGGATACTTTGACTTTTTCTACAAAAAAATTATTAGTTAAAAAAGTAATAAAACTGCGACTTTTCCTGAAAGTTATATTAAAATCTGATAAATAAAGATATCTTAATAAAATTTCCAACAGGCCTTCAAACCTTAGGTATATCGTTTTACCCCACTTTCCCCTACATGTATTCTAAGATAAAATTCTTGCTCAAATTGAAAAGAGCGATACAAGAGAATCCGAAGCTCTGTTTTGAATTCTCCATTTGACAATCCATTTTGCTCGGCATTAAAATAAACTACGTAAGATGATCCCAAGTGTTGCATTAAGCAGATAAAAATTTATTTTTCAACAGCCGACTGGTAATTGGTTTTGTTAGCATTCAAGATTGCGAAATCTACAATTGCAGGTTTATGCCCTAATAAATTCAACAGCGTTAGAAATGAGTATTTACTATGATCTTACAATGAATACATTTTACTTTAAAATTGTTGTAACCTATTAATTAAAATACTTCAGTCATTTAAATGAGAGAAACTTAATATGTTTGAAATAAACACAAGGCTTGTCGAAATAATTAAGATACAATCTATATAACAGAAAATTTTATATTTTTGTACACTCTCTGGTAAGACTGCTTTTGACTTGTTCGCCTTCCTTTCGCTGTTTCTGACAACTCCGTACTAAATTTCACTGGAATTCAACGGTCAGGTTCAGAATCCCGCCTGATATCCGTTATTTATTTATAATTAAATAAGAAAGATAAGCTCACTGTGAATATTCAAAAAGAATTTTTTTTTCTTTTATGGGGACATTATGAATCTACGAAATGTAACGGATATGTATCATCAGCTCTATATCTGCTCTCTGATGAAATTTTCTAAAGAACCTACTAATCAAATTAGCGTTTCACAAACAGCTAATTGAATGAAAATCTATCTGATGTTTATAAAACTACTCCTTATGTTGAAATGTAGTTTCGGAAATAGCCGGTAGAATTCTATGAATCTGGCATTTAGAATCTTGTATCCTGAAGTAATAAATGCTTGGAAAATGGTGGCAACTAAAACATTTTAGTTAATAATATGCGGTAAATGTTTTGTAAAATAAAAATGTTTTAAATAAAAGAATACGTCGTGTCTTAACATCCTTCGTAAAAGCATTCTTTTCTGAAAACAATGAAATACACATTATTTTATTATTTTTATGATTTAAATAATGCTCGGTTTAATGATCGAGAATATGCCTTTACAACTCAGGGGGTTATTTTTCACCAGAATAAAATATATAACTTAATAAATTATCCTCCAGCCTTAATATTCACAAACTTTTAAACTGGAAACTTTAAGCACAAAGGCCGCCACTACCACAAGCTCCTCACCAGCTGTTACGCCTTAAACCGATCTATTTCTTACACGTAATGAACTTCCTCGACAGTTTAGATTGGAGCTAAAATTTAGGTTTAATAAAAAGATAGAAAGAAGGAAGAAAAGCCCATCGGCCAAAGTGTAATATCCGGAAATACCAAATATCTAACAGCTTCTTCTAGGAACCATTCAAGAAAACACTGAAACCAACGAGTAGAAATTATTCAATAAAATTTCCTATTATACTCATAGCGACATGTAATCATGTTTTATGAAACTTTTCTGAATGGAGTAAGTGAGTAGAATTGACAGTCAAAGTCTGGAGAAGAGATAATAAAATCCGGATGAGTGGGCAACAGATGTATTTTTCACTTGCTTTGCCTTCAATGCGATCATGCTCCATTGAATGTTATTTGAACGGCGGAATTTTTACGCTGGTGTTACTCCATCGAAGATAATTGTAGGATGTATGAAACATATGAAGGTGTAGAAAAACAAACGAATGAACGTGAAAGCTGTTATCAAAGCCATTTACAGTTTCAAATATTGGAAAAAGATTTCATAATAAATGAATCTGAATCGTCACAAATTGGAATGTATTTTAAATCAATTAGGCATTAGAAATGTTTTCTGTATCTTTCTGAAGCAAAATTATTATCTTTAATTTTTATTATTTCAAATCAGCTTAGACAATCGTAAAATGAGTGTAAAATTTCACTGTGCAAGGAAATTTCAAAATGAAATACAGTTGTGAATTGCTAAAGAGAATATTTTCTCAATTTCTCTCTTTGAAATGAAATAAAATGTGTTTAAATTATGTATGAACATTTTTAAATGCATGAACTAAGCCTTTATGAAATGGTAAAATGTAAATATGTTTAATTATGGGTCATTCTTACGAAAAGGTGTTTTTTATAGTTCCGTGGTAATAAATATTAGAATGAGCAACAAATGCCCTAGTAATTTTATTCATACGCATAATTCAAGTTTTAAGAAAGCTATTAAATATTTTCTACTAAAATAGTTTTACTATTTAACTCTCATTTTCAATGAATATAAGACGAAAGTCCCCTCCGTGGAATCATTTCAAGCCTGCGAATTACACCATTAAACACTCCAGCGTTCACGACTGTGCCGTCATATCCCGGAAAAATGAGATTGCTAAAATAACCCAATAGTGCATTGGTTACATATTCATAAATGCTGAAATTGGCCCAGAAGGCAATTGTGTTCGTAGATTCGTTATTCCAGCTGTTAACGTTCGAGCTACAGACTACGTAGTTCTCATTGACTGGCAAACTTGTAATGTCACACCGCCTACAGTTCTGAGACATATCAGTTCCCATGAACTTCTGAAGATGATACAGGACGATGTGCCAATGGACGGCTGGAACTTTATTAAATTTCCTTCACACACACAAGCAGTTGAGTGGATTGTGAAACTCGTCACTGAAGCCTCCAGAAAAAGAGTTGGATCGCAGAACAGGGATGGATTTATCAGAGCTACACTAGAATCCAGAAAACAAATGTCACAATTTTGAGTCTAAAAAATATTACAAAAAATAGTGCTTTTGTAATTCTGTTTGTTTCAAAGGTTGAATAAATTTTCTATTCGCATTATAATGAGGTAAGTAAAATGTGTATTTATTTAAAAATTAGCCTTGAATTTCCAAAATTCAGCGCCGTTGAGGCGGCAGAAGAAATGAACCTAAGATATTAACCTAAAATTTTGTAAAGATGTTGTTGTTAATAAATTGTAACTTTTAAGCTCTACGCAAACCTATCAAGAAAATCTGAGATTTTTTATTAATTTTTTTAATTTTGACCATTTTTAGTCCAATTTTCACAACTTTTTGCCCATTGAGGCGACAGAAAATATCAATACAGAGTTATAAGTTTTTGCACACTTTTTAATGATGAGAGTTCACAACTTCTCCGCACTACCGCAAAAAGATCTAAGAAACTTCGACTTTTTCGGCCCGCCCTAATTTACATACTTTTGTAAAATATTTTTTTTACATATTTGTATCTTTTTTGTGAGAATGATCCTTATAAATATTGGATTAATATTTTATTAATATTAAATTTTTAAATAAGAATAAGTTTCGAAATAAGTTTTTACCATACAGTAGCGTAATACCTAAAAATATACAAATTAAAACCGCATTTATGTCACAAGCTAGATATTTCAAAATGATTACATTTACTATATTAATATTAGAAGTTCAAATATCATAATCACACAACACCTAAAAGAGGAAAATATTTATGTTGTGAAATAATTCTTAATCTAGTTTTAATTTCCTGAGTTAGGGAATACATTCCCTGCTTTGTGTCTCAGTTCAGACAGACTCGTAATTGTTTCTATCTGACGTTGGCGCTGTTTTCTGTCTGGTGGTGCGTCAGCTGTAATTGCGGACTCGACGCACATTCCTGTAATTTTTGAAAATCATACAGGCAAGAATTTAAAAACAAATGGTAAGCAAGAATTATTGTTAATTTTTACTAACTAGTTTACAACTTATACAAATATTAATTGGTCATTTAAATATGAAAGTTTTGAATTCAGAAATTGTCTTTAAATTACTCATTTTCTTATTGCAAACAGTTATTTTTGAATGACCATGTTATAACTTGTTTTGCAAGACAAAGATTACACAGAAGCATCGGTAAGACATTATCTGTTGTAATTTGTAATGTAATTTTAACCACGGACTTCTTAATGTTGCTTTACTGCTAAAATTATTTTAGGGGATATTTGAATAATTCCAATGTTTTTAAAAATCAAATTGCGGCTTCCTAAATATGTTTTCGAATTTTGCCTTACTTTTAAAAAGAATTCCTTATGACTTTGAAAAGAATATTATAAATTTGAGAAGAACATTTTGCAAAGGAAACTTTATGAGCAATAACTAAATTGAATTTGGTCTCAAAAAGTGGTAATTTTTCATCTTTTGTTACAGTTCAAATGATACAGAAAAGGGCTGTCTTATACCTTATTTGAGGTTTTTCTTCAATGCTTGGAATCACTTAAATTCAAAAATTCACTTTTTCTTTAAACTGATCGAATAAGAATCCTGATTTTTACATAAATTCTTTTTAACTAGTCTAAACCTAATATATATAAGAAAAATTATCTACATTTATTTATAAGGCACAAAAATAGTATGCTTACTCAAATATTATTTTTTTAATATTATGCTTTTATAATTATAAATAAGCATAAAGCTTTATAATTATAAATATACATAATTATTTTATAGTTATAAATAAACATAATGCTTTTATAATTATAAATAAGCATAAAGCTTTATAATTATAAATAGACATAATTATTTTATAGTTATAAATAAACATAATGCTTTTATAATTTTAAATAAACATAATGCTTTTATAATTATAAACAAAAATATTACGCATTTTTTATATACTGTGAAACTCCGGTGTAACGAACCTGGTATAAAGAGATCCCTCGATTATAATGAATTATTTATATGGTCCCTGCTGAATGGTCCCAAATGCTTATAAAAAATCTTCAAAAGACAGAAATTCGGATAAAGTGAACCTAAATTTCTTCTATTCAAGCTCAGTTTCAGCATTTTAATGGAAAATCACTTCTTACTTTCATACTGCAGAGAAATAAATGTAAGTACAATTAATTTCACTGATTAATTTCTTAAGAACAAATATTTATTTAATATTTCATAGCCCATTACTAATTGCAATTTAGTGTAATGTATTTGTTCAACACAGAAATACATTCAATGATTATAGGAAATCTTGTGTGGTAATATTTGAAAAATCGGAAATAATAACCCTTGGTAACAGCGAACTTCTGGATCGGTCAGTTGAGGGTTTACTATAACGGAATTTGAAGATAATTAATTTTGATTCTATACGGCTGGAATTATAGAACTATACGTTTACATCACTGACTGTTTTTCTGAAAAACGGAACGCAGTTTCAGGAAACTAATGTTTCCAGTATATTTGTTTTGTAAGTTTGAGAATTAAAATGAAACTTCATTGAAACGAAAAAAGTAAAAAAATATGCAAGATATTTTATTAGAATTTCAGCAACACTATTTTTAAATATCTAAAAACCATAGAGTAATAAATCGTATAATTTGAATAAAAAATATTAAAAATGGAATTAAAATAAGCTGAATCAAATAGTTAAAATTTGACCGTATATTATGCCATACAAATTGCAAAAAAAGTCTTGCAGAAATTTTTTATAGAAAGATAAAGACGTAAAATTGTATTTATTGGAAATTATCGCTGAGATATTGCTTTATCCCATTTAAAATTACTTTTCAAGAACTCTTAAGCTCTGTTTTACTAAATTCAGCATTATGATAAAAAATTCAAGAAACAATCCTTTTTATTAAGAGCTGCAAATGATTCCTTGGAAATATCTCCTGAAAATAGCATCATATTAGAATATATACTTATAAGAGTCATTTATAAAAAAAAACTGTATGGTGCGATTCACTGTTATTATTTTCTTTTTCATATAATGAGGAGAAAAAACTTTATGTTAGTTTATGAAAGAAATATTTTGAAATGAGGTTTTATTTCTCTTCATTTGTACCTCGAATCATCTTTTTAGAAAACTCATCCCATAAAGAAAAACGAATTACGTTTTTTTTCTTCAATGAGGCCAAGGAGATGAGTAATCTTCATTCTTCTCATTTTTTCTTCCTGAAAACGTGATTTATTTTTATAAACCCAAGCAATGTGCTTCCTTTTTCAGAATCAGTAGAGGTATTTTGATTCAAAATGAACATTTAACGTTCTATTAAGGAACAAAAGGCTGATTTTTTTTACGAGATAAGTAATTCAAAGAATACCTTCTGGGTAAGTGATGAAATATTTTGTTGTTATCGTAGCAAAAATAAATTGCCTTTCGATTGAATGTTATATGCCATGAGTTGTATTTTTCCCACCTTAAGGAGTAGAAATAAAGAGAGGAATTTAATGCAGATTTTTTTAATTGTAAAAAGAAACTCCTATGAATCTTTAGATAAGCAAATTTATATATTGCCTTTTCATCATATTTATTTTATTTTTTAATCAAGAATCTTCTATAACTTAAAATCATTTAGATATTGATACTAGGGGAGATGCGCCGAATTCGAACGGGTGCCTTCACTTGACCAGTATCAGGACTTCAAGTCCATTAAATATTTTGGTCGTAAAATAGGCAAATTATGTTGTAACAATGTAAATATGGTGTATGAACTAATTTTTAATAGAAAGTGCTTTGTGGTTACAGTTAGAGAACAAGTGTTTAGGTTATGGTATCATCAGTGAATTATTTTAACGAAAGACAAAAAGCCCTTATGCTGTTTTAAAATAAGTAGGAAAATATGTTATAATCTCAGATAAGAAATTTGCTTAGAAGCAATTTACTATAATAAGTCTAAAGATATGGTTAGGGAATTTATTTTTTGTTGTGGTTGTGCAAGCATTACCTAAATTGGGCTATAAACAGTTGCCAAAATTGGACTGTTTAAATCAATGAAATTATTATCTTGAACCACAGGAATAACTCAGAAAGCAGTTATCATCACTAGCATTACTCATAAATTGGAACTGGAATAAGCTGAATTAAAAATAACAATAAAAATATTCTAAGATAATCAAATGTTAGATCGAAAAGAATGAAAATTAAGGATATGTGATTTTGTGTCATACATTAGGAAACAGAGGAAGAAGGAGAGCTAATACAATGCATAAAATGTCAAACTTGGGTTCCCTACATTGTGTGCTGATGGGAACTTCAAAATCAAAAAAATATATTTATTTAAAATTGGATAACCAGTTCTTCTAATAATTCAAGTTACTTTTGTAGCATTGATTTCGATTCTCAAGCGGAAAGGACATCGAATGGCAAGTATTTATACCTCTTTTATCTGTTTGTAAATAAATCAGATAACTGTTAATCTTATAAAGGAGTTATTTTTGGCCACTTCAAGAACGAGAGCTCTCACAACTTTGAACAAAAGAAACAGTTCTCCAAATTAAAGCAATTTTCCCCACGCGAAAACAGGTAAACTAATTTTCAGTGGTTTCTGGGATTAGGTATATTGGATACAGGTAGACCCGAAAAAAACCCTGTTTGAACAGTCCTCGTCCATGTTTTCAACCTAGTACAAAGAAAAAACAAACTCTTGAGTAATTTCTTTAAAACTTTTTCTTGTGTGGGTTGGGATTGAAAGTAAACTAAGAATTTTTTTTCTATTCCTGTTTGTCCAATCTAAGTTTTTCCCTTGTAAAGAATCCAGGTTCTTTTTTATCATACGTGTTCAATAAAAATAACATAATTACTAAAATGGAAGCTTTGTATGCCTTGGTTCGCATTAAAAGGCTTATTAGGGCTAAAAGTTTTAAAATTTTGGAGAAATGCAAAAAAACACGTATTAAGATAAATATAAAAATAATCTTAAATAATCAATTTTTGCTTTTGTTTTCATTTTTTGATGTAGTTCCTTAACAAATAACGCCCTCTATTTCCATTTTCCAAATTCTACAGGAGAAGAAGTTTTTACAACCAATAACGAATTTTTCTGATTTTTTTTCTCTACTGCTAGGAGCATTCGGTCTCATGTTCATACTAGATCTGAAAAAAATCATAAATATTATTTATTACCTACGAAAAGTTCATTTTTTTTTTCTTTTCTTCCTCTTGTAGCATTTCAAAAATTGAGATATGTGACGTTGTTTGTTTGGCGACGTTGTGCTACTTGATAATCTATAGAACAGTTGACAAATAACAAGCTAATGAAAGATGGACATCGTTCTTAAACTTTCTTATGGACGGCATTAATTTAGATTACACATGATTGTTTAACAATCTCGCATTTCAACTATACTGAGGGGAAAAAATCCCAACACCAAGAAAAAATTATTGTAGAGTAATGAAATTTCGGCAATACATTTGTCTAAGTAACATATTGAATTGATTAAAGTTTCAAGATAACAGGTTAATGTAAGCGCGAGAAGAGCCATTTTGAATGCGAAATGCTGGTGCATTAATAAGCGGTGTAACCGCCATAATTTTGAATGCAAGCATGCAAACGTGCATGCATTCTGTCGTACAGGTGCCGGATGTCAGTTTGTGGGATGGAGTTCCATGCCTGTTGCACTTGGTCGGTAAGTACAGGGATGGTTAATGCTGGAGTTGTCGTCCAATGATGTCCCATACGTGCTCGATTGGAGAAAGAACTGGTGATCTAGCATGCCAAGGCAATATGTCGGAACTCTGTAGAGCATGTTGGGTTACAACAGCGGTATGAGGGAGAGAGTTATCCTGTTGGAAATCACCCCCTTGAATGGTGTTCATGAATGGCAGCACAACAGGTTGAATCACCAGACTGATGTACAAGTTTGCAGTCAGGGTGCGTGGGATAACCACGAGAGTGCTCCTGCTGTCATAGGAAATTGCTCCCTAGATCATAACTCCAGGTGTAGGTCCAGTGTGTCTAGGCCGCAGACAGATTGGTTGCAGGAGCTCACCTGGCCTCCTTCTAACCAAAACATGGCCATCACTGGCACCAAGGAAGAACCAACGTTCATCAGAAAACACAACAGATCTCCACCCCGTCCTCCAATGAGCTCTAGCTTGACACGACTCACGTCGCAAACGGCAGTGGTTTCGAATCAGTGGAATGCACTCTACAGGGCGTCTGTCTTAGAGCTGTCCTTGAAGTAATCGATTTGTAACAGTTCATTGTGTCACTGTGATGCCAACTGCAGCTCGAATTTCTGCCGCAGACGCAGAACAATGCGCCACAGCCATAAGCCGAACATGGCGGTCTTCCCTCTGACGTGGCCGCCCGGAACCCTATCTTCTTGAGGCAGTACCTTCCCTTGACCACTACTGCCAACAATCATGCACTGTGGATACATTCCTGCCAAGCCTTTCTGCAATATCGCAGAAAGAAAATCCACCTTCTCGTAGCCCTACTACACGACCTCGTTCAAATTCAGTGAGCTGTTCATAATGGCCTCTTCGTCTTCTTAAAGGCATTCTTGACTAACATCAACTCACTACGTCAGATCTCAACGATAAATAACGCTCACGAACTTTACAGTGCGTATTTAAATCAAACCTGATTTCCATGTTCATAGTGGCGATACTAGCGCCACACTTATGCGCCTAGCGCAAAATTTGAATAGACGTCATCTTTCAGATGTATAAACACGCCTATCAAATTTCGTTTATGTAGCACAACTCTTTCTTGGTGTTGGGATTTTTTTCCGTCAGTGTATTAAAGATAGTAGTAAATTATTAGTTTCACTTCATTGTTCACATCATTCTTAAGTAAGTTAAATTAGATTCTGACTCGCTATACATTTGAGTTTATTGCTTATTCTTACAAGTTAATGGACACATATTATTTTAAGAAGCAATGCAATTTTTTATCCAGAATAAAGCTTTTGGAATTAGATGTTTTAAAATCTTACACATTTTGGTGTGAGTTTAATTACACACTTGATGAAATATCTTTAAGGCATGAGATTTCTGTTATGTCACCTTATTAAATATATATTTATCGCCAAAAGACATAAATTGCAAGGAAATGAAAGAAGGATAAAAATTAAAGTTTCTCAGTGCTGAATAAACAATTGTACCTAATACTCATATTATACAGTTAATTTGAGAATTTTGTTTTTGAAATTACCTCCTTTAAGTTTAAGTTAGCCGAATTTTAAAAACGAAGGAACTCGAAACAAATGTCATCGGTAAATTTTCAAATAAGAAACGAAATTAAAACATAAATATCGATGTTAGCATTCAATTACAAGCCAAACTTCTGTTTTTTGGATAGTTCTTATGCTTTATATTAACTCAATTTCCTCCAACTAATAAACAAATTCTTTATGAAACTCTTTAAGCATCTGCACTAAATTTGCAAATACATTTCTAATTATGAATTCTCACCGACAGAGCGAATACTTTTATTGACCTCTTCAACTATGAGATGGAATAAAAGATAATTTTAATAATATGTTTTAAAGTCAAAAAGAAGGAAAAAGAATCAAACGAATTGTGAAAATATGTAAAAGCTGTTTTTCACTGACAGTACATGGAGGGAAATGTTGATGAAATATGAAATAATACTTGAAAAATTTAACTTTCACAAAACTGGCCTCGAAAAGCAAGATTGCAAGATAATACTATCAAAATGCGTTTCAGTCTTCTGTCAGAAATTATATTCTTATATTTATCACTCTAAATTTTCTCCATTGAAATTGTCTTTTCTAGAAAAAAATCAAACCTTTCGTCGTTTCTTTTAACTCTATTTATTTTCGAAACTTTACTTAAGGTACCGTATTTCACTTTATAAAAAAACCATTCAAAAACAATTCTCTTTATCATATCAACTCTCTCTCTTTCTTGTCACTGTCTCGTTATTACTATCATAAGACCTTCCATTCCTCCGCCATAAAATGTAGACTTATGTTTTTCACTTTCATTCTTATCCAATGATGCTGCCTTATCCAGCAAAAACTTAAGATACTTTCTTTAGTTTATTTATTTATTTGTTTTCTAATTCCGAAATTTTGCTTGAGATTCCTTGTTTGCATTTTATGAAAGAACCGTTTAAAATCTATTTCGTTCATCATCGCTCTTGAGTCAATCCCTAAAGTATCAGACAAAGATAAATATTTTTTGTACGGTTTATTTTCAGGCTGCGTGCTTTCATTTCCAGAAAATTACTTGGGAAATCTTAAAGTTATTTAGCTTCGTTTGTCTTTTCAAAACTTCAGCGATACGGGAGCTACATTATAACTAAAAATATATTTAAATATGCAGACCTATAGTTTTAAAAATTAAGTATTTATCTGCAATATAAAAGACTTCATTACATGTTATTAATTTTGTTAACAGCTATTACAGTAAAACTTCTCTAAGCGGCCAAACCTGCATAACAATCACCCCTCTTAACGGCCATTTTTGGCACGGAATTTCTGGCCCATAGATATGATAAAAGTAACCTCTAGGAATGGCAACTCAAAGCCCTCTGAGGGCCGGGTTGGTCGCCTGTTCATCTTTTGGTCTCTCTGACCTCGGTTCTATAAATAAGAGAACAGGAAGGAAAGAAAGAACAAAAATCCATGCACTCAAAAGCAACACCGGAAATGAGATTGAAATTAATCATTCTTTTCACAGTCTGAAAAGGAAAGTGAACTTCGGCTTCTACTAGGGTTTGATATTCAAGGGATTATTTGTGCATTTCAGACTTTGATTCTGACAAAGAAACTGTTGATATGGGTTGCGATCATCATCAAAGAAAGCTTTCGGTTCAACAGACTTTAGGAAAGATAATGTTGCCCTTTCCTGAACAACTACAGATGAAAAAGTTAGGATTTTATTTTGCCAATTAATAAAACAAAATTGGAAAATGGATATCTAAAAAACTGAATAATCCAAACAAACACTAATTAGATCATTTGTTTTAAAAATGAAACAGAAATTTCAAAATAAAGAAATTTTCCATACGATTATTAAAATTCACTTTATCCAAAATAATGATTTAGGACTTGTATAGATACAAATTCTGAACTTCTAAAAAGAGATTCATTTTAAATGGCCAACCCTCTGAGAGACCAATTTTCATTGGAACGGAGGGTGGCCTCTGTGAAAAGGTTTCACTGCACTCCTCTTTATTAATTTTATAAAACATCTGCCATGAATACATTTTAAATTACACTAGATCTGCCTGACTGTGAAAGTTTAATATATTAAACAATGTATATATAGCTACTAAAACCACTGTTTACAGTCTCGAAATTTTTTTTCTGTACTTGATTTAAATTAAATGCTTGGAAAATAAAAGTAAAAGCTTCCGAAATAAAAAATGGCCTTTTAATTAAAATTATATTGATCATTTCTTAGAAGTTGCGAGTTTTAAAAAATTAAATGATAATTAAGGCAAGTAATGAAGATGCGACATTTTAATGACATTACCTTAAGACGAATTAAAAAGGAATTTAATATAATGAAAAAAACATCCTATCTTGTGAGACTTTTCTATCTGAAGCCATCACCTTCCATTAATAAAAGTTTTTTCCTTATCTGCTTTATTTATTTTTCTAGCAGTATAGAAACTATTTCAAGACAACTTATAAAATAGCTTCTAACTCTTTTCAGCCTAAAAGTAATTTTCTTCAGCAAGAGTTTATACCAATTTAAAGTTTTGGAAGAATTATTTGAAAGATAGAAAACTTCCATGAAATATTTGTGTCGCTACTCGTTTATGCATTTTTTATGTAACAAAAATTTCTGGCACTGGTTGTCCAAGACTTTGTATTAACTTTTGCATTATTATAAATTAGAGTACACTTTGCATAAAAATTTATGATGCAATGTTTCTGTTTTAGCAACACAAATTTTCCTTTATATTTCTTCATAATATTTTCATGAATGCGGCATGTATGAGAACTGAAACCACTCATAATATCTTCGTTTTTTATATTTTTCTTGCAAAAGCTTTCAGCTATTAGTTTTTAAACACAAAAATGAAAATTTTCTTTAACTAAATTACTTCATGCACATTGGGCAATTTATTTTGTTTATAGCAAAAAATATTTTACAACAATATACAAAATTCTTACGTATGTTTGAAGTTTTTTGACTCTAATGGGAAATGCCAAGCAATGTTTCAAGCTGAATATTTTCTTTGCTACATTGTTTTATCTAAAAGTTTAAATAAAGGACTGAACTGTTTGTAAAATAGTACTAGAAAAAGTTATTAATTTAAAGAAAATAAATGTTTAAGTATATTTTTGTTCATAAATAGCACATTTCAAATGGCCAGAAATGATTTTCATGTTAAAACATCATCATTTTATTAGCTTCTCTCCAGAATTTGTGGAAATTAATAAATCAAGTCCACGTTTCAGTCTTTTTCAGTTTAAATCCTCTTAGCTCTCAACTGTCTTGATTATTTATTTGAGGTCTAGAAAAGATATTTTGAAAATGTTGAACGTTTCCATCAATAAATAATCTTAATCTGAAGATACTCATTTAATATCTTTCTAATAACTATAATTATTAGTTATTTATTATTATTATTTTATTACTTTCCCGTATTTGAAGCAACACGACAGCTACTTTCGGACAGACTTCGTAATTTTGAACTTCTGTCAAATGATGAGGACGACGCCTGAGCTGGCTCTTCCCTCTCCGAATTTCCTCATTAGACTAATGGAAGAACAATTGAGACTCTACTATTCTTTCCACTTGCAACAGACCCGCATACACAGTGGATATTCAATGGAACCGGGTTCAACCAACAGGCCAACACTATACCACTAGGCCACCGAGGCTCACCATATCATTCTTATAAATTTTTCCAAGTCCAAATTTTATATGAATTCTTTGCATGCTAGTGCTACTTCTAACTTTTAAATGCTGTGAAAATATTGTTTCAATCTCGATATTTTGATTCACGAAGTGGTTTATTTTGACTGTTGTTTCATGCGTGTTCTAAAATTCTTTCTTCTAACTGGCTAATAAATGATGCGTAGAATTGATATCACTCATTTGGAGAGCATTAAAAATAGTAAACGTTCGTTTCGGTCCATTATTTGTAAGCTTTATCATTTTTAAACGGCACTTCCAGTGACTTACAGTATTTATTTTTTAAAGAACTATGTAGAGTATCTCAGAAATCATGGACCAAGCCTTAAGAGATGATACAGCACAGTAAATCTAACAATATTTTGCACAAAGCATGTTGTTTCAAAAACCATTATGAGTCGCAATCTGATAATCGGATGCAGTCACAGATATTTATTGGATAATGTGATAGGAACTTCTCAAGTGGCTGCTTTTCATGGGTATTCACAGAGTGCAGCAGCATTGTAATTATTGATGCAACTGACCTGAGACGCCGAATGAGCTGCGCACAAAAGCAGATGCTACAATCTGTCAAGTCACAATATCTTCTGCGGATTGTATATGAGTTGCATATACAAGAGTTTTTCAACAGCAGTAGAAAAACGAAATCAAGAAAAATTGTTTCGGTAATATCACAGGCCACAACATGGTTCCAACAAGCTTGTTCCATCGGCTTTCTTATGTTGTATTGTATGCTTACCTACGTCCCTGCTTAAATGTGTTGAATCCTCTTCGTGTTGGAACCACATTCGATTGCGGATGATTCTTGAATATCCGAAAGCAAATGCGGCAAATATTCGCTAAGAAAATTAATGTATTTTCTCATAGAGTCATTGTGGCAGCAAGTTAGATCCAGCCAGGTAATCATGAATGATCCCCGCCCACACATTTGCAGCAAACCGTTTTGGTATGCATGTAGATGGGTACGCTTAGGATTTTTATCTGCCCACTAATGCAGTTACATAAATTCGCTATGCCTTCAGTAATGAATGTAGCTCCAAAAAGAACATATAAGCAGGATTATTCGGATGTTGTTCATTATGGTGGAGCAGGAACAATTGGGCTAAATTTATACGGAGGGAATAATCTGAAATTCTCCTAGCCTGAATACGCTGCAATTCACAGGTATGTGTCATTTCAATCGCAATCATCTGACACTATTCCGACGCACACTTGGGTTGTGTACTTGTCTGTTTTTCAAAGGTTACCTGTAAGCATTCGCGAAATATCCTCCCTTGACATATTGATGGTTGAACTGTCCATGATCTCCAGGCATCGCGTTTCTTGACCCGGAAAACCTGTCTGGGACAATTTGCGATTTGACAGTGGCACTAACATACCGTGATCCTTTAAACAGAAGAATGTATATAGCTCATAATGCAGTCATTATATCTCTCTTCCGTTGCAAGTGGCTACGCAATGCATCAGACGCATATCGTCTGTTCCAATGTTTTAGAAATGCATGGCAAAATGAAACTTATCAATATTTTAAAGAATGGAAAGAATGATAACGACAGAATATTTGTAATAACTATATTGGTAAAAGAAAGAAAACAAATATTTCTCAGAAGTCATCAAAGGAAATTTACTGAATAAATACCGCAGCAAAATTTCTTTAGAGCATTCATTTGAAAAATGGAACTAGTGTTTATGGGTTAACTACTATACCAATAAACCTTTTAATAAAGACGTAGGCTTAGAACACCTCAAAACTATACGTATGAAATCTGAACCAACCTTAAAAGACACCTGAAATATACAGTGCTGTTCAAAATAATTAGAACGCGACAGAAAATTTTACAATTTTTATTACCGAAAATTAGTGTATTTATTTATATCTCAAATATACTAATTTTATTATTAATTCAAACGCATTCATTAAAAAAACTTTAATAACTCAAATTTTATCTCAAAATAAGTCAGAATTGTAACATTTTCATATAACTGAAAATTATGTACTGTTAAAAATTATTCGAACGGTTATAAACTTACAACGAAAAATAACATAATAATTTTAAAAAATAAAATATCGGTGTCTGTTGTTTATATTCTACTTCTTTGGCCTCAGTAACTGCTTTTAATCTTTGATTCAGGCGACCAACCAGTTTATGCGTTGACTCCTGGTTGGTGCTGTTCCATTCATATTTGATGGTCTCAAAAATAATTTATATTTTTGTCTCTTCAAAACGGAATATCTGATTCAGAACTGACCATAAACCTTAGACGGGGTTAAAGTCTGTTCTTTGTGGTGGCCACTCCAGTATCTTAATCTTGTTTCTCAACAAATAATCTTTGCAAATCTTTGAAGTGTGTTTAAGGTCATTATCTCGTTCAAAGATAAACCTTCGACCCACATTTAAATTTCTGATGGATTTCTTCTGATTTTGGAACCTGATATACATACGTACAGTAATTTTACAGTTGATCATCTCAATTTTACCAACACCTTTAGAGGGAAATAACCCCATATCATCACATTTACTCCTCTGTGTTTTACTCTCTGTAGGGTAATCATCATTTTAAGAGCCTCACCTGACCGTCTCTACACTCTTTTTTATATCCAGAAAAACGTCTACGTTTTTTCATATCCAAAAAAATCATATTTGCTTTTGTATGACTATAAAACACTGCCCCAGAATTGTGAAAACTTCGAAATGTGCTCTTTTGCAAATGCCAAGCGTATTGCCATATTTTGTATTGAGATGTATGGTCTTTTTCTATGGATACTGCTTATCAACCTTGTGTTTTTAATTATAAGGCAAACTTTTAGAGCTGACACATTCAATTTCAAGTCTTTCATAATCTCTCTTGACGATATATTGTTCTTTTTCTGCGCAAATCTTGCATTCATAGAATTTTATCTTGTACTTATTTTCGGTTTTCTGTCTCTCCCTATCTTGTTTTCGATGGATTCTGTCGTTACATACTTCTTGAACAGATAGTAGATACCAAAATCGACAATTTATACTTTTTGGTAGGTTTTCCTATGATACCCCATCCTTTCAATCTCCATTGTTGCGGTGGTGTAGATCAAAAGAAATCTTTTAGCTCTTGGACATTACTGTTGGCTTGACTGCTTCATAGACCATAAAAAATAAATTACCAAATAAATTAAGCTGTTAAAATTTTTAAAATTTACTAAAATAAAAACAAATCCAATTCGTACTCACTTAAATATAACCTTCGTCATCAATCGTTTGAATAATTTTGAACATCTAGAATATACTGTTTAAAACGATATTTCTTTCTAAGAAGTAGTGATATTTCATTAAATAAGTAAAACTTATATACATTTATGGACGATGAAATAAGGTACTAGAAAATCAAAACAAAATAGAAAATTATCAAGTTTTTAAAATTATATGAACAAAAGATGAAATTTTAACAGTTTCTTTTCGTTCTAATAATTTTGAACAGCACTGTACATGCACGATGCCCACAAAAGTTAGTTACACCATTCCTTAAATTTAGAACGACTGTAGCTATAGACCTAAAAGTGGTGCATAGGTAAAATAAAGTGGCTGTGGGCTAGGCCATGAGAGCCTTTATAGCGCCACCTGATGGCAAATGGTGAAATTAGAGGACCTATGAAGATAAAAAGGAGAGATGTGTAGGAAATAATAGTCAAATACAGAAGTTGTAGAGCATAATCGATTTAGCGTAAAACGACACTAATGGACATTATTCCTATGATTAGAATACTTAAAACGCGCGAAAGGAAAAAAATTATTTTTCGGACAAATATGACCCCAATGTTCTTTTCCTGTGGGAATACCTCAAACAGAAGGTGCACATGACCTCTGCACTAACATTGCAGAACCTTCGACGATGTATTACTGTTGTTTGTGACAGATTGACACAAAATATGCTAAAAAGTGTGCAAAGTAAAATTCAAACAAAAGACTAAATGTGTATTATAGCTGATAGAAAGCAGTTTGAATACCAAAAAAAAAAGGTATATTGTAATAATTAGTTTTTTTTTTCTCTTTTTAACACGTTTTGTCAAGGAACAGTGTTGGAAATCCAGAACAAATAAATGAAGTATTAAGCGTTCTGGTCTTAGCACTAATGTCCACAAGGTGTCTTTTTGTACCAAATCGATAATGTTCTGCAACTTTGAAATATATTTTTTCCCCTCTATTGATCCATTTTTGAGATAGGAATGACAATTCACCAGTTTTCCACCAGGTGGCATTGGAAGATGTCTCATGGCAAACCACATAGCCACTTTATTCCACCTAGACATCAATTTTATGACTATAGCTGCAGTAGTTCTGAAATTAAGAGTTGGTGTAAGTAACTTTTATGAACACCCTGTATATAAAATCTAAATCCACCTTAAAAGAAGCATCTGAAAGATAAACATAAAAAAAAATCTGACTCCTCTTATGTTCGTGTTCCATGCTAGAAGGTGCAACGTACGTATGCCATTATGTACAAAACAATTTAGAAGTAAAATACTTTTATAATGTTTTGCTACAATTAATATTAGTAATCTCTCCGTCATATATTATCATGCATTATTTTCTTTTATTTAAGCATTATATTTGTCAGGAGAAGAGACGAAATGGATTTCAAATGTTATGTCTCTATAGGAATAAACTTTTCATTTATCGGTAATTGCGTCGGAAATATTTAAACGATAGATTACACTGATTCCGCATAAAATTATAGCGGAACTTTTATACGCCAAGAAACTTTTTCATATTAAATATATGAAAAAGTTTGTTAGTGCATTTTCTATAGACTAATCTGCAATTATTTTAATTAAAGTTTTTATTTAATTTTAAAAAAAACATTTGCCCTGATCAACATTTTAAAAGTTAATTTCATTCCCAGATTTAAAAGCAGCTTTTGGGAGTTTCACAGCGTCTAACGACTACATCAGAAATGAAAAGTTTCTATAGCGCATTCAGATATCATATTCATGCAGATGTTACTTTATATGACAGTTTTGATTCATACAGTTGTTGTTTTATGTCCAACGACGTATGAGAAAGAACAAATAATTAAACAACACTATGGTAAAATACGTGAAAAGGAATCTAGAGAACTAGGGACTTTTATTTTCGTTTGGTAAATAAAAGATAAAGTTCTTTCATAAGAGCTTTTGTGTAAAAAGTCAAAAGGCACGTGATTTTTTAAATGAGTTTAAAATTAAATATAAAAATAAGCAATCAGCTTTTTTAAGAAACTTTTTGAGTCATTTTGGAAAAAAAGAAGGAAAGAGATCCGACATCAGAAATTAAGAGTATGGTTAACACTTCACGTGTCTTCTAAAGATTATGTTTTTAAATAAAAAAAACTGCTAAAAGAGATAAAAAAAATAATTTTTTATAAACATCCAGCCTATAAGTTATGTCAGCTTTTATTCTAAATTCTTTCCTTCTGTAAATATGAAAGCCTACAAAAACCAATAAAAAGTACAGGTTTAAAGATTAAAATAATTGTTAAAACTTGTAATAAAAATGCTGAATTTTTCAGTGATATTATTGAGAAGAATAATTGTAAAATGTTTCTAAAATTGATGAAAAATCTACCATCGGGCGTTCTAACTGTAAAGACTTTCACGAACGAACACAATTATATTCTTTAATTTATATTTTACATCCATATAACTCACCATAATCTTCCCTAATTTTTATTTCTTATTCTTTTGTTATTTTCCAAAACACTGTGCAGAATTATGTAGCTAAAAATTATCAGTTGAGCATGAATTCATAAGTTTAAGGTTTTAACAGTTAGGTTTATTAAAGTTAGAAAAGCCACACGATATTTCTTTTTATCTTCTTCCTATGCAACTTTTTTTCCTTTCTTCTTTCTCATGTAACGGGAAAGTCTTTTATTTGTGATATAAGGTAGTTATTTTTTTTAAATTTTTGTTTATTTCAAATTCGAATTCATGTAAAAATTATTACAGACCTTATAAAATTAGAAATTATCTTACGCCTTAGAAATTTATTGCATACCTTAAATTATTATTAGATTTTAACAAAAGTTTTTTTCAGTTGTAAATTTTATAAACTTATCAACAAATACGAAATGTGTGTGAACTGAAATCAATCTGAAACCAACTCCTCTTCTTACGCTGCTCTTGAAAGGTAAGGAAATGCTCGAGAATTATTCTGTTAATACCGAAACCGAAAATGACAAAATTCTTATTAAATTACTATGTTTTCAAACAAAACCATTAAATTAATTCTGATCAAGATTACGTTGTAAGCATATGCAAAATGAAACTTAATTTTTATTATTGTTAGTCCTTGAAGAAATGGAACGAAATCCGTCAAGTTTAATTTTTCCTTAGTTAAAAAAATGAATAAATGTTTGAAGTACAGCAAAGAACTCGTTGAAAAAATCATATTGGGAAAAGTAAAAATATAAAAAAGGATATTTTTGTTAATAAGATCTCATGAAAATCAAAGTAGAAAAATGATTCTTTTAGCGTGCTAAAATTATCATAATTTTCCATCATTTCCCTACATTTATACCCCGTAATTTAGATGAATCCACAAAGCAAATTAAAATTTCATTAAATAATTCGTATCATTCAGTTTATTGTTTCCAAATACAACATTTAAGAAATAGTACTTAATTTAGTTCTTTTTATGCAAATTGTTATATTAATTCAATATATGATATCTATTGCTATATCATATATCGAAATCACGATGCATTTTCAATTATCTTATATTTTTTCTGTGCGGAATTCGTGAAATGTTTCTTCCAACGGGTTGCAAGTCCATCATTTTCATAATTATTCTTTGTTTATATTATATTCACCAATATTTATATCTTGTGATTATTTCATGCACAAGATATAAATCTTGTTGTTTTGTTTCTGTAAATTGTTGTGTTTCTGCGATTGTCGATTATGTGTACAAGAAGTTGACCTCTTACGTTTGTAAAAAAGGAAAATATAATGGCACCTGAGAACAAAACAAAAAATATTTCGAAATGTAATATTTTATGTTACTTTTATAAGAGAACTGTTTATTGCAAATTCAAAAATAAATTAATTGTAGTGCAACGATCTTAAGTGAAGTTGTAAAACGCTTTGTAGCTTGTAGAGACATGTAAAAAGTGAAAAAAAAACGTTCCACATAAGAAGTGCTTTTCTAAAATAAATAAATAAAAATCCTTAATTCAAATGTTAGAAATCTTTTTTCTGCACATATTGTTGTCTATTTCTAGTTTGTGAATAAATAATACGTCTGTCTAAGAGAAACGGCATATGAGAAAGAAATATAAAATAATAATAATGAATAAATCAATAAAACTATAGCAAATTTCATGAAAAGAAACCGAAGCTATAAATCAGCATTTACTCTAGTTTCACATATAAAAGATTTGGTTTTAAGGCTTTAAAACTTATAGAAAATTAAATGTGCGTTTTTTTTCTTGATTTTAAACTCTGCTTGGGGAAAAGAACGATATAGAAAAAAAAGATAATCGCGTGATCTTTCTTCGAAGTTGAGTCTTTGTTCAATAAAGATAATTTAAAAGGAGTATACATTATTAATATTTTGGGAATACTTTCCTGTACTTGTAACCTTAAGAATCTGTCTCCTCTTATTCGATTTCACCGTCTGTCTTTTCACTAAAATCTTAAAAATAAAACTTGGCATACAAAAATAACTTAAGGCTGAAACTTATCAATGAAAATGGAGTTGCTTTTGAAAATTTTTATGGAGGAAAACGTCAAGCTTGTTAATGCTGTTATAATAGTTATTTAAAATTGAACCCGAAATAAGCGTGATTTTTAATTAAAAGATGATCAGATGCCGTAAGCTTTAGTTCTTCTATTTTAGCACCGAAATTACAGTAACTAATAAGTACTAACTATAAGTAACTACTAACTAATAAGTAACTAATTTTACTAAAGATTTAACCAATAGTCCGTTTAACAATTTAAAAATTTCTATTCAGGTTTCTTCTGTGAATGTTATTCTGAGTTAATGATTCTCTGATTCTGATTAATGATTAATTATGAGTTAATTATTCCTAATTAATGGTTTTCAACAATGAAGCCTTTCAAGTTAGCATTCTAGTTCTTTGGTCTCTAGAAGCCGTCTAGAGAAAAGGGAAATTCCTAGAATTTATCTATTATTCTCCAAAATACCAGATGGTTTCTTAATTCTTTAATCCAAAGGCGACTTTTTTTCTTCTAGAGCCGTTAAGACCGGGACTTTTCTGTAGAAGCGACATGAATTGGACTCTCCCAACCCGGGTGATCATTTATCCCACCACCCCACCCTTTGCTATAACCTTCCCTTAAGGCGCACGCAAATGGGCTGTGGTTGGCAAGGATAATTGGACTCCCTTACCTCGCTTATCTCCTAAGCGATCTCAGAACCTCCCCTCCCCTCAGAACAAGCCAACCGCCTCAGACCGGCTTTCTTTGTTGTTAAGGGGAAATTTTTAGACCGCCTCACTCTGTGTGAGAGGGTTAAAGTTCAAAACTATACAAATGTTAAGATAATTTAACAGCGATTGTCAAATGGTAACGAAGAGTTGCTTACTTTTTAATAGATAAATACTTTTTAATAGATTTGTAAGAATTTGAGGCAAGTGAGTTTTTAGCTCTTAACCTTTTCAGATTGTTTTGGGGTCACATTTATACGGAAATGAAATAAAATATTCGTTCTTTGTTTCATTTCAGATATATTTACGTCCCGTTTTCGAAGCAACACGGTTTTGGAGACGAACATCGTAAGTTTTAATCTTGGTCAGATGGCGAGGACGACACCTCCTTGTGCACATCTTATCAAATTTTTATAGTATATCAGAGGAAAGACCTTCGACCATCAAAGATAGAATTAACGTAGAGCAAGCTCATATACACGGTGCTTCTCTTGAAGGAATCAGGTTCCATAATTGGAACCTTCCGGTCCCAAAGACGAAAACTAACAACCAGACTACCGCAATCTCTTTTTTACTCGCCTTTTCCTCACTAGTTTCGAAAAAATCCAAAAACTAATTTTTACTTCCTTTCACAATCGGTAATTAGTCACTTCACATGATTCAAGTTACTTACGAATGCTTCTCTCTGCCAGTGAAACCAAAAGGCCATGAAATGATTATTTTGGAAACGCCTAATTAAATATCTGCAAATGAAGCTGATACCTATTTATAAGTAAATGTGTATTTCAGGCAAACTCGCTCGACACAAAATCTACCAACAAAAATAGAAGCAAAGGTACTTTCTATCTGTGGGTTAAAGCAATTTGTAGCCGCGCAGGAGCTTAATGGGGAAACAAATTTTTATTCGGTAATCAACTTTACTGCCATCAAAGGTATAAGGGCTTCAAGAAAGCTCTATTCCAAGAATCTTCATTCGCTCTATCAACCGAGTGTGAAAGAAGGTTTGTGAGTAATTCTTTGATTCTTTTTCCTTCGTTGATCACAGACTGCAAAAGAACTAAATCTATTTTTGTGCCTCTGAGCCTTTTAGTTTTAGACTTAGTTTTTATGTTATAGATTAGAAAAAAAAATCTTTGGGTTTGTTTTCTTTGTAGTTCATGATGGTGATCACAGGTGTGGTTTTGATAAAATGTTATTTTTCATATTAAATATTTGATAATGCTGTTCACGTGAAAAGATGTTATAAATTTAATAGTTTGCTCATATTTTGCTTTTGATAAGCATTGAAGAGAAGACTTAGTTTCAAAATGCAAGCATATACAAATCTCTTTTTCCTTTTCCATATCCAATGTCTAATATGGAAATTTGACGAAAACAAATTTAAATTATTGTAAAAAACATAAACTACAGTAGTTGAAAAGTTTTTGTTGTGTATCTTCCATTGACATCAAAATGTCCTGTTCAATAATAGTAAACATGATTTTTACAAACCAGCGTTTCTTTAGTCTCAGAAAAGATATCAAGTGATTTGTATGCTTCTCATTTCGATATGTTTCCCGACTTCGTTTTGTGACCAGAGTGCGAATTTCTTCGTCTAATTTCAAGCTGATCAATATATTCCCTTCGAGCTATTGACTCTTTATTTCTCAGAAATTATATCAAACGATTTATTTCAATAAATAGACAATGATATTATCTGTAACTATAGTTGTTTTCACTCATTTTGTACAATTTTGAGAAACCAGAAGAAATACTCTCATCAAATGAAATGCTTATTCGAAATTCATTGGATTCACGTTCACAGAATTTTTTAGATTTCATTCGAGTTCTAACCTAAATAGCTTATTAAATGCATGAAATAGTTTAATTTACTGATCAGGAATTTTACTTCAAGAATTTTATATTAATAGACAATGGCTAATAAAAGCCAAGCTGCAACTTTCGAATATAACTTGTAATTTTTTCTATAATTTTCATTCAGAATTCTATGTAGAAAAAGGGATTTAAACATTTTTAGATCGGTGCTTTTGCTGGACCTCCAAACACATTAATTAAATATTTTTCATCATTTTATTTAAGGATCTGCAGGATATTTTCCAAGCATTTTAAACTGTAAGTAAAAAAAAGTAAATCAAAAAGTGACTATCTTTCAATCTTTAGATGACGGAAATCGTTATTTATTTTACAAAATAAAAAAATATTAACGATTTTAAATTTTTAAAGAAAATTAAATTTTTTATTAAAATAGCTATTCTGTATTACCAAAACTCACGCAAAAAATTATATATAATACGTGATCGGTTATTATAATTCTATAGTGTACGATTGAAAGAGTTGAATTTAGGTAGATAATATATTTTAAACATTTCACTGAAAATCAAGTTTAAGAAAGAAAATAAACACTGGAATCTCGAATGTTCAATTATTGATCACAATTCTATACGTTTTTAACTTCCTATGTTTTAATATCAGTTCTTAAAAACATAAAATAGTAATTCTGTGAACACTAAACTTCGCTTCACCCTCCGAGAAAAACTAAGTTCTAACGGTTCCCTTAAATACTTGGTTGCATTTTTCGAATACGAATTATTTACACAAATCTTTGCTTATACAAGTATTTCTAGAATTATTATTAAATGTCATTTGCTATTATCGGCAATTTTGGATGCATTATGAAAGAATACCCGTTTAGAACATTGCATGAAATGGAACCATTAAATTGCCACTATCTTGAAACGGAATAATAAAATAAACAACCTTTCAAATACGTCGTTGTATATCCACACCAAATTAAGGAAAATCTAAAAACCAGTTTAATGGTGTCTGCATAGGAAACAAATTTACAGACAAATACACGAAATGCTAAACGGTTGAGTTAAAACAGGATTTGCTTCGCTTGGTCAAATCTTTCAGAATTTGCATTAACATTTAAAATTACGAATTCTTTTTAACTGCAACGAATCATTTTATTTACTCCCTCAAATATATGAAGGAATTAAAAGAATTAAATAATAATATGCTGAAAAGTAAAAAGAAAAAAAATCGACGGGAGGCTGTCTCTGCGAAACTGCCGCTGGTATTGAGGGGAGTAAACTTACTTACCTTACTCAACTGTTACTTTCTGTGACTAAAGTAGCTCTATGTGACTAAAATAACAATGTGACTGAAGTAACTCTTTGTGACACTGAGGTCATTTGACTGGAGTAGCTCTTTGTAACTCTCAATTTATGTGACTGATTCATGATTTTGGTTGGATTTTTTTCCCTAAAAAAAATATTGTTTCCAAATGAAATATGTTTATTCATGTTATTAATATTCGATAAATTTCTGTTAGTAAGAATCTTATGTAAAATCGGACGATGGTACGAGAAATAGCAAACGTAATTCAACAATTCTGGAGAAATATTTCGATTGAACGTATAATCGATGAATGAATTCTCTAATGTAATTGAATAGTTTGTGGGAACCATATTGAGATTAAAATGATGCTTAAGAAAATCAAATGGCATCTCGTTTTCCTTCGCGTCTGTATTGAAGTCTCCTATCGTAATGATAGGTACGTCTTTATCTATATCGAACTTTTGAAACTTCTACGAAGCAAAATTTGGAAAATCCACTTCATATACCACTCACAACCAACTGCAGTAAGCGTATGAAAAAGCGAGGGAAGCTTTGTTGGTCACTGAGTGCTAGCGCATCGTCGCTGTGACGTCATCAAAATTCTTCGTGATTTTCACCAACTTTGTAACTCGACTGTGACTAAACCGCAATTTCAAATTCTAAAATTATTTTTGCAATCTTCAATGTCCACCATTCTCTGTTAAATGAAACTAAAACCAACTCTCTATATTATTTGGTTGCGGACTTATAGGCGATTAACTTTTCCACGAAAAGCGTCATAATTTTTCCTTTCCCGACACCCCATTAGACCACTGCGGAAGGGCGTAAATTTACGTCGGAAAAGAAAACAGATATGAAACGAATGAAAACGATATGAATGCTGTTTCTTCATGCCAGTGCATTGGTAAAAATATTAAGATATGAAATCATGGATGAAAATCTTAAAGTTTTAAAGTCAGTCTTGAAAAGGGAGATTTTTGAGATAGCACTGTCGAGTTATCTTTTTTTCTCTTGTCATGAAATATAGATATCTATTTTTTCATTTCTCATTTCAGCCAATGAAACTGGTTTTCATTCAGAAAACTTTTAAAGTTTCTTTCCCTATTTCCGAAATGTGGTCGGGATTCTGTGTTTGCATTTTATGAAAGAACCATTCAAAAACTATTTCATTTATCGTATCAACTTTCCGTGGTTTGGGGGAAAGTCCTTGAAGTTAAAACTTGCAGATAAAAATAACTCAATTCCTTCTTAAAAGAATGTGTGTTTTTTTTTGCAGAAAATTTCTTAGGATTCTTTCAAATGTTGAAGTTATTCGGTTTTGTATGTAGTTTTCGAAATTCTGTAATATTTATTACCTATGCGTTTGTTTCATATAATTAAATGTAATAATTTCTGCAAAATAATTCTTAGGAAAAGATCTTGTCTATATAGTTTCAACTTGTTTTTCATTAAACTCTCTGGAAGAGAAAATTGTCTGTAAGAGATGAATTATCGCAGCTAATTGTATGGTTGTCATAGATCTATGGTACATTTTTTGCATAAGTTTAATTGTCTGTGATGAATTAAAAATTAAATCTACATGAAGTATTTATATATCTTATTCAAAAATTATTCTCTCATTTGAAATAATATTTGATCAGCGAATGTGATTGTATATCTATTGAGAGTAAAAATAAATCGTTTATTGTTTTAAATTATATCCATCCGAAAGGCTTCGTGTAATAATAGAATCTGTTATATCGATGTTAACTGGTGGCCTGTTGTAGACAAATTAGTTGACTCATTGCAAAACTTACGTAATACATATTAAATTTCATTTTCTCTCTGAAATGCTTCTGATGTAATTGGGATACAATTAATGGCATTCAGATATATTTTTTTGTGTTCAGGATTTAACTGACTTTTTACTGGTATCGGAATAGCCGATCATCTATTGAAAAACATAGTTGCAGTCCACATCGGTATATTTCACTTGACTATTTGATAACATAAATTTTCATAACATATTTTAACATATAACAGACTGAATATTGAATACCTTACAATAGATTTGAACCTTTTTAATTTAATTTCAGAATAATACTTAATAAAGGAACTGATGAAAAATTATTTTACATACATAGCAAAATCCACTCATTTGATGAATATGTGGTGAAATATAGGTGTCTTGCTTCTGAAAGGCATCAAAGTTGAAACAAATTTTTGCCAGTGTAAACCTGATGATATTCAGGATCACAATTCAAGAACCACTTCGAATCGTGGTCATCCATATGTACATCATTGTAATACTGGAACTTGTTTGGATACGCGTAAAGTAAATTGCCATCCATTTTTAATGATGGAGAAAACGCTTATATAAAGTAAAGTTTTAGATATGCTCGCAACAATGATTTTATTACCACAGTTGTTCTAGTAAAAACATTGGTAGCCGTTAATCTATGACTAGACGAAATATTACAAAACTCCCATGCAGTTCATATATAAAAGTTCTATCAAGAGCGGGATTTGAAGAAAACGTAGAAATTTTCTTCACTTTTCAAGTCATTGGAAGAATAGGTTGATTTTAACAGTTCAAGGAAGAGCCTTTCGTTTCCCCTCATCATCTCCTCAAATATGAATGTGATGATAGAGTAGGACAGTGTAGAAGAAAATGGCTATGCATTAAAGCAACACATGGATTCGCTCTGAACAGAAAGGGTTTCCTTAAGAAAGTCGCACCTGCCCTTAGTAAGGAAAAATATATTTCAATCATAGCATTTCCGTATTAGTTAGTTTCTTTTATAAAAAGCTGGGAAGTGAAACACATGCCCAATTAAGTTTTGTGCACAGAAGATTCATGTGTATACAAAATTCTGTATGTGGTGAAACATCATTAAATTTAGTATGGTATTGTGATGCAGTAGTGTTAGCTCAATAACGTAAAAAATATCATTGAGTCTAATTAGAGTATTAATTACCTAAATATTTTTGTGACAGGTGGATATTAAAGAAATATTTGCAACATTCGTAATCTAGTCGCACGCCAGTTTGTGTATTCCCGCATACCAGTGTGCCAAGAAGTTATTTTATTATCGATATCCATGATTAGTAATTCAATATTCGAATAGTAAATTTTTTGTGTAATAACTTTTTTTATAATTAACAACTTTTAAAAGAAATTTAGGTGGCAGAGATTTTGTTATTTATTTATGTAAGAAGAAACTCATCCAGGGAAAATATTATTCCGGTCAGAATTCTATATAAATATCTAGGTATTCTCGCAGAAAACTTAAGATAAACAAGAGAGTTGAAGAAAACAGTTCACCTAAAACCAGTCTTTTGGACACGTGAAGAAATTCTGTTTGCCACAGGACACGGTCCATTCCCTTCATTCCTTTACCGGCTCCATTTATAGGATAGTGACTCTTGTGCTTGCAGAGAAATCGGTGGTCCCATCCACTATGCGACTTTTTGCCCATTGACTCTCTCTTGGCGTATTAGGAAACCTTCTACTTCATTGCAAAGCTTGTGGTACTAAAGAGTTCCTGGGAATCCGAATTCAATAAAAAGAATAATAAACATGATTAAATTCATAATAGACAATGAAAACCTAATACGACTGGTATAACTACTCAACTGCCTTTGAACAATAATTCTAACTTATCCTGCATTCAATACACTAAACATACTAAATCCTTCCTTTCTCACAATTATTTAATAGTGATATCCCTATCCCCTGTATTCCACACTTAACACGCAATGGTTCCCCGTCTTTACTACGTTACCCAAAAACCTGTGCATTGATGTAAGCTTATTCATGTTGCTCGTCAACATCTTCTTTCATCATTTTTCTTTCATTCACACCGTGATAATCAACACATTGTATATATTCCTTTATTTCGTTGTCAATTCTATGTGTAAACTCCAGTTTTGTAATTTTTTCATTTGCCAATCTTGTTATATGATGTAATTTTTTTGCAACTCAATAAAATCCACTTTCATCTATACCAAACCGGATAGGAGCCACACGAGCTCTAGAGATGGCGGTGTAGTGTGGTGTCAAAGTGCTAAATTACACATGTTAATTTCATGTTACATGAAGAGAGAAGAAAAGTGCCGCCAATAATTGAATGCAAAACTCCAGAAATTGTGTGCTTTAAACGTGATTTAACTGAAAGAGATCAAAATAACCTGAAATAATGTCTTAGAATTTCCTTTGGATTAAGGGAAAGTATGATGCACATTTAATTTCGACTCACATTTAATAACGGATGTAATTAAGCTTGAAATATTCTGAAATTCCTCTGTTTAAGTTAAACTAACAATTTATCTAGTATATTAGTTATCTAATTATTTTTAATAAACTAATCTTTCAAATAAAGCTTCTGAATCCAGTTACTAAGTTGCAGTTAAGGCATTAAATAGAAGAACCTATGTTTACGAGGAATAAGAGACTTCGGTCTTCAAAGAGATTCTTTCACACAACATGATCGAAATTTCAAATTTATTTATGAAATAAAAGAAAGAAATTCTTCAATAATGGAAAGTATATTTTTGAAAAATTTATTAATTCAAATATTCTTACAATTAAATACATTTAATTAAAAAGATTTTTAAAACATACTTTTACTAGTGTAATATCAGCAATTTTTTTATTTTAATTATTTTCTACGTTTCAAGCTTGAGACCTACTGTTTATGAAACTCTCGACAGTGTAACTACAGTGAGATGGAATACGAATTTAATTTAATTAATGATTAACTGATAGCTAAATAAGTTAAAACATATTTTCATCGAGAATACAAAAATCATTAAAATTTGAACCTTTTAGCACACCAGAAAATACATGGAAAATCAATTTCAAAATTCCACCTGTATAAACAGGAAATAAATCAAAATATTTAATTAAACATTAGCAGTTACTTCTTATAAGGAAATTCAATTGTGATCCATTAATAATTCGCATGTTTAATATTTATGTGCTTGAAGTTTTTATCTTATTTCGATATTTCGTACGTTAACCTTTAATTTAATCTTTTTTTTAGCTTTTAAGGATTTACTTCCTATATATAAATCTTCATAATAAATTTGTAGGCGTCTCTCATTAATGTTTAATAATTTTAGCAATGCATTTTTTCAAATGTACTTTTGGTTCGTGAGGAAAGATGCCTTCTATACTCAACATCAATTTTGGGATGCAAGGTTAAAATTACTTATACTAAATAAATGGATTTCGCTTTAGAAGAAAAAAATATGGAAAAAATATTTAGAGTCCATAAGTAATTGTTGAAACTCATTACACATAATATATGCGTTTTACATGATATTTTTCCTATTTGATATTAAAACGATATATCTTACATTTATAACGATATATTTTACAACATAAAACTTAGTTTGTAATAATTACATATTTTATTTAAGATTATATAGACAAGGAAAGAAAATCTCAGAATGAATTCAATTCAATTAATTTATTTTCTGTTAGTACTGTTACGTTTTCGAAATATATAATGCAGTTTTAGAGATAACAATGATCATTTTAAATGTAAATGAAAGGAGTTGAATGCAATTAATTTTTAAAATTAAACACTTCAAGGAGTCAAAACTTAAATACTTTAAGTTGAAGAAAAGATTTCATTGGCAGAGTGCAATATTCATTGTATTCAATAGAACGCACTGCATAAAGAGTTGGCCTCGGGTAATTTAGCCATATATATTTCCAATCATTTAACTGTCAAGATGGCTTATTCAAACTGCTTTAATAATCCTGCCTTAAGGACTCAACTTTGCGGAAGAATTGCCACCCGATCTCTTTGTGAATCCCGCATTATCCATCAATATGCTAGCCGGATTCCTTCTTTCGCATTTGGCGGCAGAAGATATCCTACTGATTTCTACAAAGCAGCCAAAAGTTGGAGCTTTCTTCGAGTAATAATTAATAAGGAAATATCTCATCCCCTGAAAACATGTCAAGTTTTATTTTGCTAACAGTGATTCTTTAAACAATGCTGCCTTTTATCAGCTTGAAATGAAGATTGAGAAAAATTTGATGTGCTTATCGGTATCTTACGTCTGCTATTGGCTTTATGATGCCAATTGTAACAAACTGACCGGAAATAATACATACAACTTGTTTTTAGGGACAAAAAAGATTTTATAGATGAAGATAAAGGATACATTATTACTGGTAACTTGAAAATAGTTGAATCAGTATTGTTACAGGAATTGATAGGGAGAGGAACTAAATTTAGGCTTAGAGATTAATTAAATTTCAAAAAGATTTTTTTCTATTTGCAAAGATTTAGATTTGTTTATTTCCAAAGTGGCAAGAAGATACCAATGGACAATTCAAGGGTTTGGAGAATGGGAGCAGAAAATTCCAGAAGAAATAAATAGTAGGTTTTACTATAATAAAGCAACTTGAAGGAAAGAGGCATATTTGTCAATAAATCGATTTTGAAAGATGTTAAAAAATTAAAAGAAAAATTCATTATTACAACAGTTGGCAAAGCGGCTAATAATTTTTGTGTTATATGCAAATTTTACTATAAAGAACTTTTAATTAACTAATATAACTTTAATGCAACTTTTTGCTTAATTAATAACAATAAAAAGGAATTAGATAAAAGAATGTTGGCTTTTGCTAAAAAAATCAAAATTAAAACCTATTCATTGAATAATCATTATTCATTTCCCAACGTTACATTTCGTAAAAATCCAACTGGCTTTAGATTTGTAACGTGTGGTGCAGGCTTTTATAATTATTACATTGGTAAACATTTCTTCAAATTACTGAAAATTATTTTAGATAAAATTAATAGGGAAGATAATTTCTATATTTTCAGTGAGGTGAATTTCAATTTCTCTTTAAGAGAAGCTAAATGAAGAGGGTTCTTGCACAAACTGATATTTTTTAAACTTTAATCTTCGAATGGTATTCGAGAAAATGCAATTTAAATAATGTATTTAATTTATAAGCGTTCATGATATTCAGGATATTCAATTTTACTAAAATTCAATGTTACTGTTCGATGATTCAAATTTAAAAAATATCAGTTTTTAGGTTAAAGGTAGCATTAAAAATTTTAATAAATACTATTTCAATACGATAGACAACAAAAGTTTTAACATGACTGTACAAAGATAGTTGAATATCTTTTATCTGAAAGTAGAAATATACAAAAAAACACCAAAACATATGTCAACAATCAACCCATTCTATAGAAAATAATTTAATTCCAACATTATATTAAATAAAATAATAACATAAATAATAATATTCACATATAATCATCATTCATAACAAACAATAGTATTATATCAAACTAATTTATTGAGGAGGGAGAAACTAGAAAACGGTTACCTTGTGTTTTCATGGCTGGTTTGCGAAAGTTGAACTGCTGTTATTGTTGAATTGTTATTTGATGGAATTAATAGCAACACAGGCTATTATCCACTAAATGCCTTGAGGTTGCAGTTAAGAAATATCAGAGTACTTAAGAGACTAAAGAACCGAAATCAAATTATTTTTGCCAACAAGTGCTTCTGACACTAAACATTTGAACGACATATTAGCTTCGGTAATATTAAATTTTTTCCAAAGTTGAACTCTATAGGTTGAATATTTTTTGCATTTAAGTAGTAATTTTAAAATGTCGTTCACTTCATTACAACTGTTACAAAGGATTAGATGTTAGGTTGAATTTATACACAGGGGTGGCGCCAGTGGGGGGACCGGGGGCATGGCTCCCTGTCGGGAATGCTGTGCCCCCCCGTCGGGGAAGGTTTTTGTACCCCTTCGGGGAAAATGTTTGTACGGGGTATTCAATTAGTTCATAAATAAAGATCTGGCGAAATTTTGCCCCAAATTATTTAGGCCCCCCCCCCCCCGTACAGCAGGTCGGGCACTCGGTGTCCCCCCGTCGGGCAAACTCTAACGCCACTACTGTTTATACAGGTGACCTGGAGTCATAATCATTTTACTTATTATACGGGGAATGATTCTATCATGTCTTCTATTCTGAGTCCATTTTGCGATGGTGATGATATATGGGGAATTTCCTATTGATTCGTAATATTTACTACCAAGATGATTTTCCTCGGTGATTTGGATAGATTGCTTTAGCAGTCTGGAAAAACTGTCTTCTGGAGAAGTTAAACGGCTATTTCCCGCCCGATGAGTAGCGAAACGCATGCGCATTCAGATACCTGCGGCGTAATATCCCCAACCCGGGAGAGCTGAAGTGACGCAAGCGTGACTGCAGGGTATAGACTCAAGAACGTGAGAAAAGGGGTCAAAATCGGCAAAAAAGATAATCTAAACGATAGTGTCCGGGTAATGGACATAGAATTTTTTCATCCTCTTCCGTCATATTTGCCGATACATACAATGTGCAATGAAACAAATAATGAGATAAGATATTTATGCAGGTGAAGATTAATTTATAAATATCTGTAACTATGAAAATAAGTTCTAATATTAAAATGTAATATATTAGAAAAACTGTTGTCTAAAATTGTAATGGTTCAATTTTATTTAAATATACATTTTCTTGACTTTATCGTGATGATTTTATCATTATCGCTTTATTGAAACTAATTTGCAAAGACTTTCTTTTTTAAGCTTAGAAATGCAAGGTCATTTATTAGATCTCATCCCACTGTTGCAAGTGACAGTTGACAACAATAATTTTAATTTGTTAGCAAATGGTCGAAGTGAAAGGTTTCGTTTAATATCCACAATAAAATGTCGATTTTGTTGTGAGAAATCTTTAATATGTGTTTCATTATATTATATAAAAGACCATTCAAAAGAAAATTAAATACTATTCCTGTCAATATTCATAATACAATGATATAAATATTCTTTATTATCATATAATAGTTAAAGCATCAGCCATGTTTCAAATTATAAATATACATAATGTTTCATTTGCAACTCGTAATTAGTTTGGAATAATCATTAGAAGCAAGTTTTTAAATATTAAAATTTCCTGTCTTTTAAGCCGCAAATTTAGAATTTGAGAAATAATAAGAAATAATTTAATAAAGAAAATAAGACAATACAAAGTTAATTTTTATCTATTTTTATCTGATTTTGGAATACACGTAATCTGTCAAAATCAGAGCACCGCTTTGAGCGTTTCCTTTTTAATTCTGGTCATGGATCTACTTAAACAATGATCCCTTTATCTATGAAAAAATAACTTGTCTTCAATAATTGAATAAAAGAAGATTGGATGAACTACCGTCTTTTCCCTGACCAAAATGGATTACACTCACATCAATAATAATATTACATATATAACGGAAATTAATAACATTGAAGAGAATTGTGTAATACGGAATTGCTATTATTTACTGAAATCGGATGGTGATCTATTCTGTAAAACAATCAAGTGATACTCAAACGCTAAAAAAGGCCATATATATATATACGTTTAACGATCCGTAAATATTATGTATTTATCAACCTAAATAAAATAATATATATTTGAGGCCATCATAAAAAAATGTATGGGCTCACATGAAATAAAACATTAGTTGCATTTAAAAAAACTACAGAAAAAAATTTAATTGTTTTATCTTGATGTTTGTTATCTCTTCTCTACTACCAAATCCTACCATTCGGGTGAAACATTCCTACCAGAGATTATGCATGTAAGTATATATTAAACTGATTTAAAAGCAAGAAGTCATTCTTTTTCTCTCTCTCTCCTCATAAAATTTTTTGACTTAAATGTAATAAATTCAAAATTACTTCTACTCGCGGCGTTCGGGCATCAAAATTTATTTGCCTATATTTCCTTGCGAGACTATACCGATGGTGTGGGGGGGAAGTTTGAAGAAGTGGGTGTCATCTCAAGTGTCGTCCTTGTTATCGGACTGTGGTAAAAATTAGGAGATCCGTTCCAAAATAGCCCTCGTATTTCTTCAAAACTGGATGTTAATATAATTAAATTAAAATGTAAGCCACTGTAATTATCAAAATAGAGGCTTCTGGATTTAGAAGTAGGAATCGTAACATTTGTTCAAATTTCACATTAAGATAAAATCAAGAGTCTACATATAATCGAAATTAAACGGGCCTCTCAAACAAAAAGAACTTCAGTTATGCATTAAAAACAACTACAAAACAAAAATTAAATTGTTTTATCTTGATGCTTGATATCTCTTCTCTGATATCAAATACTATCTATTTGGAAGAAACTTTCCTTGAGGTTGAAAATATAGTATATATTTAACTGATCCAAAGCCAAACACCATTCATTATGAACTTTAAAAACACGCAAGTATTTCCTTTAATATGAAATAACACCTTATACCAAGCAAAACTTCCTAATTGTTAAGTAATTTCATATATTCATTTATTCTCAAAAAATATTCAATTTTCAAAATACAATTGATTTAAAAAATTAAACAGCGTAAAATTCACTACAAATAAATACATTTAGTTTTTTTCTAGCTTCAATAGTTTCGGAGATAATGGGTCTCAAAATTTGTCGCCATCTTGGATTTCATTCCCATTTTTAAATTTTTCTTGAATGTCGAGAAATCTATTCAATATTCAAATTTTATGTCATAATTAAATTAAAGAGAGTAAAATTCCCTATAAACGCATGCTGTTATTTTTGTTTTATTTTTGATAGTTTCTGAGATAATGGGTCTCAGAATTTGCCGCTATCTTGGATTTTATCCCCCTTTCTTCTGTTTTTCTTGAATATCTCGAAAGCTTTTATCATTTTTCAAAATACTTATAATACAGCCAATTAATAATCATTAAATATCCCAAAAAATGCATGCTTTTATTTTTTTCTAGCATTAATAGTTTTTGAGATATTTAGGACAAACCAAAAACCGGGGATAAAATCCAAAATCTTAGCAAATTTTGAAATAAATTATCTTGGTAGCTATTAGAGCTAAAACGAAATAAGAGCATGTATTTGTAGGGAATTTTACTCTATTTAATTTACTTATTGAGATATTCAAGAGAAACTAAAAAAGGGGATGAAATCCAAAATGGCAGCAACATTGGAGACCCATTATCTTGGAAACTGTAAAAGCTGGAAGAAAAATAATAGTATGTATTTGTAGGGAATTTTACGCTCTTTAATTTGTTAAATCAATTGTAATTTAGAAAACTGAGCAGTTATCGAGATATATTTAGGAAAAACTGAAAAAGGGGGATGAAATCCAAGATGCCGGCGCGAGCTCAACCCCAGGACCGGGGACTTTTATTACGTTCATCAGAAGCCCCTCATGAACATGTGTACCAGTTTTCAAAACTATATAATTTAATGTTTTTTTCAAACCCTTCGTTGACTGGACTACTATATTTATAATCGATGTTAAACGTAGATTTACAATACAGTTTTCTGAATATTGCTCAACGTTGTTCAATGTAAAATTTGCAATATTTTCTACTCAATATTGTACAATATTATACAATATTCGGCTTCCTTGTAGTAAATTGTCCCAGTGAATTTTTCGAAATAAAATCTCAAATAAAATAAACTATTAAAATGTAATTAATATTTTTACGCCAAAATTTTCCGTTAGCAATACTTAAAAAATTTCAAGCCTTCTTGAATATACAATATACAATTTTGGGTATCGGTATTCCTCGGAATTCATAATATTGTTCAATACTGCCCAAAATATTGTACAGTATTGGTGTGCTACTGGAGTTCTGAGACCGATGGCTGGTGATTTTTCTTTAAATTTTTTTCAAATAAATCTTATTGGCGTTCTCATTTTTGTTTGTTTATAAAAAAAATTGTGATTATTCCATGCTTTGCCTTTTTCTTCTTCACTTGGGATCTTTCGGGTTACAAGAAGCTTCCTTTGACGAAAGTCAAGCTTCTTACAGAAAAATTTCTCAAATATCTTTTAATCTATGCCGATCATGTAACCCTTGAGAAAGTATGCTGGAATGGATTCTTTGTTGGTTTGTTACGGTTTTTCCAGGTTGAATTTCTTTGTCTTTATGCTTATTTGGAATGTTTTTGTCTTCCTTTGTTTTTTGTATGCAGTGGCATATTTCGCGTTATTAAAACATTATAATAATTTTGTAATATTTCTTGAACTTGTTTGAATTGCTAATTGCATTTTATTTCATTTTACTCTTTATATTTTGTTTATATAGAAGTGGATAAATTGAGAGCCTTTCACCTTTTGGGTGAATAACATCGAGAGACGGGAAACATCCCAACAACTGGAACAATCTCAGAATATGCCCTGTATCTACAGAAAAATCCACCACCATCCTCATCAGCAGATTAGTAAATGGTCCTCGAGTAAAATGGGATAATCAAATAATTAAAAGATCTACCTCCCTTAAATATCTAGGAGTAATAATAGACTACAAACTCAATTATGCCGATCACCTCATCAACAAGAGAACTAAACCAACTCATCTCCACCAAAAAAGCACAAGAATAGCCGGAAAAAACTGGGGCTTAAACAAAAACGCTCAGGAGAAGGCTGTATGAAACAGTGGCAGAGCGGATGATTCTTCACAGGGCTGCCACATGGGCCTATCCACTAACAGCCAGGCAATTGAATTCCATTCAGAGGAAGTTCCTGCTTAACATCACAGGGGCATATTCTACTACGCCATCAGCCACACAACAGGTCATAGAAGGGATCATACCGCTCCACATCAAAGAAGAACAGGAAGCGGCCAACGTCAGAACGGCCAGACTATGCAAAAAATCTAATTACAACAACATCAACTTCAACGCCAATATCTATGAGGACGGCACAACATCCACTATATTCCACCCAGCAATTTTTCAATAAGAAGACAGAATCTCTCTAAATAAGCAATTCCTTCAAGTACCCGGTCTCAATATTTACATGGACAGATCAAAGATGTAAGATAAAACTGGCAGCGTATTCTGTGTCATGGAAGAAGACACAACGAAATTCGAATAGATGGCGCAACTTAGTCCCTTCAACACAGTCTTCCAAGCAGAGCTTCTTGCTATACAGGAGACTTGTCTTTGGTCACGCAAGATCAACCAACAGGTTAAGGTATGGTCAGACAGCGAGTGAGTCGAGCCTCCATTCAATTGCTTCAATTGACACCAAGAGCCCTATAGCTGAACAAACACAGGAAAACTTACTGAAATCTACAAACATGAAACTTGGATGGATCAGCGCTCACGT
>BGPR01003106.1:100607-149378 GCA_013235015.1 Araneus ventricosus | reverse complement strand
CATTGACCACATTTCCGTTAATGGGATTTAACACCTACGGGAGGGAATAGAATCAGTTAGCAGGTTCTCGCTTTCTTGAACGGTATAATGGTGGTGTGGTTGCATTGACCACATTTCCGTTAATGGGATTTAACACCTACGGGAGGGAATGGTGCATGGGCCGATGGCTATTCTGTAGCAGACATCGGTACTCGTGTTATTTTCGTTGTGATCCGGACATTCAATAACCCGGATGCTTAGACGTGGGTGGAGGATTACATTATGTCTATAACCACAATTCGAAGCACTTGGATAACAACTTCGATCAAAACTCAAATTTTTTTTTGTTTTTTGAATGGATTCTTGATCAGTTGGTGAGATAAGGTAAAAAAGCAACTGTATTCTTTAGCTTTTCAAAATACTTGTAAAATACAAGATGATTCAAGAATACAAAGTTACATTTGAAACGTACCAATACATTAATTTAGGGTCTATTCTTGTACTCCCGGTTGGGTTGGGTTCTGCTCGTTAAGAACGGAACCCTACCCAACCCAACCGGGGGTACCAGAATAGACCCCATAGATATTTTCAATCTTGGTGGTTGTGCGGAACCGTCTCTCCAACATTTCGCATCACATCAGAGGTAAGACAGTTGGCCGATGCCGGATTAGCCATCGAAGCATTTGACCGTATTTCTCCATTTTTCATGTTCAGTAGAGAAGAAGATAATTTATGTTTATGTGTATAAATTCTTAAACTAACATGTATGGAAGAGTTTTCTGTTTTATTTATTTTGGTGAAGTACGACCTCCCCTATGCCCATTGACTTTCGGTGACAATGGGGTCTATTATGGTACCCCCCGTAGGGTTGGGGGACGTTTCCGCACGTTAACAACGGAAAAAGTAACGTCTCCCAACCCAACCGGGGCTACCAGAATAGACCCCAATGTTAAACCAATAGGAATCTTCGAAAATGTCAACACTTTGTTTGAAGATTCATGTTTAGAGAGGAGTTTTCTAATGTTATGGCTTAAGAATACTTTGAAAATATTAAATTTCATTTTCCTAGTGTTGTAGTGCCGAAAGTTTACATAAAATAAAAGCCTAATTTTGTGGAAAGGTTTCCATATTATTCTTTATCGCTCTTTCTGGCAAATTGTGTACCCAATAAAGAACTTATTCGAATTTGGAGCTTGATATGTAATCCAAATGGATGTGGCGATCACTTTAATTTGACGGTTGCTGAAAACGGAAGTGAACCCTCACCACGGAAGTTCTATGAATCCAAAATAAACAAATTAGAAATCTCACTCATAAAACATTCTAAAGACTTCGGAAATTTATAAAATGGAATAAAGATCCAATTATTCACTTTAAAAACTAATTTTTAAGACTATAAATCTAATAGATCAGAATAGCTAAACGCTTAATAGGTTAAAGGTGCAACAGGCCAACAGTAGAGGCTTGGTGGAATGCGGTCGCAAACCTATGATCCTTCGATCCTAAACCACCAAGCCACTGCGGTCTCAAAACCATGAATAAGAATAATATTCTGGTTATCAATTCATATCTTAGTGAAATAAAAGCATTGGTTATTAAATTGAAAGCTGTGGTGAACTGGTAGCAGATTCTAGGTTTCAAGATGGAGGGATTGCAAGTTCGAGGCAAGATTCTACTGATGGTCCGATTTTTGTGCGAATCGGGTTCAAGTTAAATTTGGTCCTCACGCTGGTGTGAGAGCTTGGAGAGAAGGGTAAGGTGCCGTCCTCAGCACCAGGGTTCAAAATTATGCGAAATCCGTCCCCAAAATAGCCCTTTCTTGGCTTCAAAGGGATCTCTTCTGGTACCCCCGGTTGGGTTGGGTTCCGCTGTTAAAGTGCGGAACCCAACCCAACCGGGGGTACCAGAATAGACCCCAAAATGGAACGTTAACCTTGTGGAATTTATCTAAAATTGGTTATTATCGACGCAAATTATTTACACTTTCTTCATATCCATGGAGATAGCAACGATATTGATGAGCCTCAAGGTCAGTAATTATGCCCCAAATTTAGTTAATATGTATTACGAAATCTTGCAGACATTATTTTTACATTGAAACTAAATTTTCAGCGGGGAGGGGCTCTAGTTTGACAGTTTCGACTCGTTGGTTAAGGGAACATTTTTGAAACTACTCGAAAGTATTTAAAGGCTAACCTCGCAATTCTGAGTCGTAATTTTGATGACGAGAGGTAGCCATCATCTGTTTAAAATTCCACACCCATTTGCATGCATACCGTTTTTGAGGAATGGCAGATATAACTTATTTAAGACATACACAAGGCGCATCTTGGTAGAAATGGGAATCGAACACGAAGTTCTCAGATTCCAAGGTCAAAAGCATACTACCACATCACCATGTCCCCGAAGTATGGCGGGACAAATCATTTAGCATTAATCAGCAGATCGGAGATATATTACTGGCGGACAGTAACTTGACTTATCGAAAGAAAACCCAGTTAAAGAAAAATAGGAATGGAAGGGTGGAAAATCAGTTGTGAGGTTCTCCTGATACATGAATGCCTTTGCAGATAGCATTTTCTCGAAAAGTGAAATATTGCTATGCAGCACCAAAGGCGGAAATTTTCCTTCTGATGCTAGGCCGTACCGTTGTGGGAGTTATAGCTGATTGTTGAGGCCAGCCCCGATAAAGTGACGCCCACATTTCTTTCACTGCTACAGGGGACAGATTTAATAACTCTTCCTATTAGTTTTGATTTTCGCCCACCAACAATAGTTTATTTTGCTCTCGAATAAAAAAATTCTACATAAGGTCCAGAACGAACTAAAAATCGAAATACTGTACAAAAGTAGTAAAAAATGTTTTATAAATCAGAATAATATCTCTATCCAGGTCTTCGTCATCTAGGAAACTGCTTTGAAGACTAGCCTCTCGGCACCCTCCAATCAGCTCTCTGACTCTTCCAACGACTGTTTCACGGTCAACAGTGATATACTGTGTACATGGCTCTGACCTGCGGGTTCACACGTCAACTCGATGGTAAAGGGTGAAAGTTTTTAGAGGGCGCAACGACTTAGATGTCGTCCTCGCCAACTGACTAGGGTTCCAACTCAAAGCAAACTCACGCATGTGGGACTCGCTCTTTCTGTCTAATTAGATGACGCCTTCTCTACTATATATTTACTATAGACGAGTTTTCTGATTTGTTCACAGAACTTCCGTTTGCTAGTAACCATCCAATTTAAGCGATCACCAAATCCAATTGGATTCCATATTAAGCGCCAAGTTCGTATCTGTCCTTTCTTGAGTACACAAAGCTCCAAAAAGAGTGATAAAGAATAATTATGGCAACCTTTCAACAAAACTGATCTCGTATTAAAGTAAAGACTGAGAGCAACAGCAATAGGAACATGAAATTTAATATTTTTAAACTATCCTTAAATTAGAAAATTCCACTTTTAACATTAATTAATATCTTCAAACCGAATGTTGAGATTTTGAAGATTCCCATTGATATAACATTTACACCGGAAGTTGATGAGTAAGGTGGAAGTCATACTTTACCGCAATAAACAAAACTGCCCCATAAGGAAGTTGTACTTGGAAACGCATTATTTGGATTATGGATTACAAAAAAACTTGTTTGTTTTTTCACTCATTTTAGGATTATAATATTTATTTGCTGGATACCATCTCTAATTGTACGACGGAAAAATCTTTCCAAATGCTCTATATGGCAGACCGTTGCACCTAGTGCAACAGCATTTTGAAGGTAGATACTTCTTGTGTAGTATGTAGTATGGGGATACTAGGAAAGGGTATATTAATTTTTTCAATTAGACTTTTAATTAAAAATTAACATTTTTAACGTTTTTCCTCAATAACTTCGAAGCCTGTTACCGCACAAAACTATTATACCACTTTAAAATTCAAAAAAGTAGCCTTTGAATGATACAAATATTAATTCCATATAATTTTTCTCAAATGTAATTTTTTTGAGAATATTTGTAAGAACATTTTACGATACTATATGGTTACTGCATTTTCAGATGTCCGCGTTGTGGCGATATTAAATATATTTTTTGTGCACACATTATCGGTGCTATAATTGGCTCTTTCGGCCCTGAATTATGCACAGGACAGATGAAAAAACAATGAGTGGTGAAATATGCTATATTATATATAAGTAACATAAGTATGAAATATCATAAACTAAACAAAAATTAAAATGAAACAAAAAGAAAGAAAAACGTAAAGACAAAAAAACAGCAAATTTAGACAAGAACAAAGACAATACATCTTTAATCGTAAGAAAGCAACAAAATTAAGTTGTTGCATCAACAGAAGGTTGAAACGATAATATTTAAAAACACATAAAAATATATAAAAATGAATTTCGAGTAAAAATTGTTCAAAAAAGAAAGAAATGGTGTAAAAAGGAAACGGAATGGTGAACTCTTTATCGAAGACCACTCAACACCATAAAGATTCCAAAATTGGACAAGATTGAAGGGTAAGATTATAAATCAAAATATACCCCTTTGTGTCCCGTCCAAAATCAATATTTGAATTATTTTGATGAACAAATGCACAATCCTTAAAATATCAAAAGTACTAGAGAGTGTGTTAACCTCTAACACTTCTGCCGAAATCTTAGATGCAATACAGACGACGCTAATATACATGAAGCAACAAAAATTAGAAGTGAGCATCGTAGCTCCCTCTATGAAGAAAAAATTCTAACTAATTAATCAGAATAAAACAATGTTTAAAACAGTTTTAGCAAATTAAAATGGAAACCATTACTATATTAATTAGAGAAACTTTAAAAAAACTATTAATATTAATGAAAGAATTGGGAACTGCTGTCTTAAGAATATTTCTTTTTAAATTATCTAAAGCTTTAACCAATTAGAATGGTTGTTACATATGCTATTTATTCTACTAATTTGAGAAAATATGGAATTCTAAAAATTTTATAATAAAGATTTGTATGAAAAAAAGTAATATAGCCTTAAAATTAAACCTACTTCTTTTATCAAATACAACAGATATACCTTCTGAATTTAATATTTCACTCATATCTAAAAATTGCATTTGCTAATTTTCGTATTGGTTTTGTTTAATTTGGGCTCTTCTGGATAAAGTGTTATAAATGGAATCAAAATTATCATAATTAAAACACTATAAGGTCATCAATAAAAACGAAACCAAAAATAATTCTCTATTTTACCTCAATTTCATGAATGTAAAGATGTTTGCCAATGCACTAGAATAATTGCAAACCCATAGGGATACTAAAAAACCTGTTTATAGTATCAATTCCCCGTTAAAGAGATAGTTTTCACAAATATCCTGCAGATATCTATCCATTTATTTTTCTAATTAAATCAGTGTTTAGGTAAATCATAAACATTTATAAACTTCAATTAGTTTATTGTGTGGAAGGGCTAGTGAATAGATTTTCAAAATCAAATGTATTTAATGTTATAAATGTTATTATAATGAAATTTAAAATTTTAGTGTTGTTATTCATAATGAAATTCTCTTCTTTGATTTTTAAGAATAATTTTAGAATTAAAAGAAAAATTACTTAAAGGATAGTTAACTCAGTGCTGCCAGTAACAAATCTGAATTCTAAAGGATTTTTATGAATGAAATTGATAGTAGTGGTAAAGGTATGACTTAGGTTACTGATTTTACTTTAGTTTTTTTTTAGCTATGTAATAATTATCATCCAGTTCTTTTCCGTAAATTCTAATTGTTTGATATGTTTTAATTCGAGTTATATTCATTAAGCAGAGTGTCTTTGAAGTGTAATTCGTTACATTAAGCAAAAATTATTTCCCGCTCCTATCTACTGGTTACAATAAATTCTGTCTTAATGATTTCAATTTCTTTTTAAGATGCTTATTGAAAAAAAAATACCCTCTATTAATATTTATATTATTATTTTTATAAATTCTATTTTTGTTTCCACAATATATGTTGTTTCCATTTCCATTAATTACAATGATATTTCCTGGTTTATATTAGTACGAAAACATCCAAGTCTCATTAATGGAATTAATTATTCTATTATGATCTAATTCTTTATTTCTTCAAATTTAGTTCCCTTACTCATGATAAGTCTCTAAGATATTTACTCTAACAAGTCATTCAAATTACCTTACACATGTCCCTTATCTAAATCAATAAATTCCTAAGATCTGGTTTCATTACAAAACAGTGTTTATTGTTTATTTCATTTAAAGAATAATAAAGTTATAGTTACAAATTTGTTTTTGAGCGTTCTGAATATTTAAATGCAGTAGAAATTATTATATTAATATCTTTAACAGGAAAAGAATTATTTTCATGAATAATTCATAGGCAACTTTAATTTTCTGAAAGAAGATATCAAGAAAATTAACAACACAAACCTTTTTCTCATTTCTGTTAACCCCAAATAGAAGTCTATTATTAGAAATAAATCTAGTTGAAACTTACCAGATCTAAAAAAACATTTTTTAATGTTATGACAAGAAGTTTTAATTCTCAAATTTATTATTAAAACCATTTAATTCCTATTATTTCTAAGTTTAAAAAATAAAATGTTTTATTTTATTTATATTATCCCAGTTATGTTTGGTGATTACATAATCTCCTGAATTTCATCCATTATAATATCCAACTCTTCTAATCTTTACTCACTTCCTCTTTTTCATCTAAATATTGTTATTTGTGTTTTTTTTAAAAAACCTTTTAAAATGTTAAATTTATTATAAATACAAATTTTATTAAATTCACCAAAGTTCCCCTACACCATTTAATTTTGCTGTTGAGTCCATATGGGGAAAAGAGTTTTCAGGCTGCAAATGAACATATTTTCAAGCTCAAGTCTTTATGTAGGTAACTTTGAGTTATCCCTAGGGATGCAAATAACTATGTTTTCAAACCAGGTTCCTGAAATGATAAGCTCATAATCATGAGAGAATTATTATTTTTTAAAATTCTTAATTGCCGATCTATGCCCATTAAAAAAATAAATTCTTAAAATGAAATAAACAATAAAACACTGTTTCTTTAAATGAAGCAGATCTTAGGGAATTTATTGATCGATAAGGACATATTATTACAGGTAATTTGAATATTGTTAAATCTAAATATTTTATTACTCATGAGTAAGGGAACTAAATTCTAGGTTAAGAAATAAGGTAAGTCATAATAGTATCAATTAATTCCATTAATCGAGACTTGGATGTTTTCTTTACTAAAGTTAATATAGCCAGGAAATATCATTACCAATTGAGGGATTTGAGAATGGAAACAACGTATATTATTGGAAAACAAAAAAATAGAATTTATAAAATAATAATATAAATATTAATGAGGTATTTTTTTCAATAAGCATCTAAAAAAAGAAATTGAAATCATTGAAGACAAATTATTGTAACAAATAGATAAGGTAGGAAATAATTTTGCTTAATGTGTAAATTACACTTCAAAAAAGACACCACCTGCTTAATGAATAAATTCGAATAAAAAACATATCAAACAATGCCAACTTGGAAAAAAGAACTGATAAAAGAATTATTGCACTAGCTAAAAAAACTAAAATTAAAATCAGTAAATTATCCTTACCTTTTCCCCTACTATCAAATTCCTCATAAAAAATCCTTTAAAATTCAGATTTGTTACTTGTAAAGTGCACTGGAAGTTAGCAACTATCATTTAAGCAAATTTTTCTTAAATTTCTAAAATTATTCTTAAAAAAATCAAAGAAGAAGAGAATTTCATTATAGATAACAACACTAAAAATTTTAAATTTCATTAAAGACAACATTTATAACATTAATACATTTGATTTTAGAAAATCTATATTCACTAGCCTTCCACACAATAAACTAATTGAAGTTTGCCTCCAAATGTTTATGATTTATACCTCCAAAACACTGATTTAATTAAAAAAATAATTGATAGTAGAGTTAATATTTGTGAAAACTATCTTTAACGGAATTTTCGAATACTATAAACAGGTTTTGGTATCCCTAAGGGTTGCAACATTCTAGTGCATTGGCAAACATCTTTCTACATTCATATGAGAGGGAATTTAATTCAAAAAATGAAATTATTTTTGGTTTTCGTTTTATTGGATGACCTTTATAGTGTTTAATTATGATAATTTTGATTCCATAACTGCTATCCAGAAGAGCTTAAATTAAAACAAAACCAATACAGAAATTAACAAATGCAATTTTTAGATATGGAAATTGGAAATATTAAATTCAGGTATATCTGTTGCCTATTTGATAAAAAAGAAATGAGTTTAATTTTAAGGCTATAATAGGTTTTCATACAAATTCTCATTATTATGTACCTTTAGAAATTCCATATTTTCTCTAAATTAATAGAATAAATAGTATATGTAAATGTCCATTCTAATTTAGTTAAAGCTTAGATAATTTTAAAAAATATTCTTAAAGACAACGGGATCTCAAATTTTCATTAATATTAATAGTTTTTTAAAAAAGAGTTTTAAAAAATTTCTCTAATTAATATATTAACAGTTTTTTCCATTTAATTTCATAAACTGTTTAAAACATTAGTATTCTGATTAATTAGTTAGAATTTTCTTCATAGAGGGAGCTACGTGCCGTTTCTAATTTTGTTGCTCGCGTATATTGGCGCTGTCTGTATTGCATCTATGATTTCCCTGGCAGAGAGTGTTAGGTTAACACACTCCTAGTACTTCTTTGATATTTTTAAGGATTGTGCATTTTGATTCATCAAAATAATTCAAATATTGATTTTGACGGGATTCAGGCCACAAAGGGTATAATTTTGATTTATAATCTTACCCTTGACAGGAAAATCTTATCCAATTTTGAATCTTTATGGTGAGTGGTCTTCTGATAAAGTTCACCTATCTGTTCCTTTTTCTATCTTTCTTTTTGAACACCTTTTACTTTCTGAAATTATTTTTATATACTTTATTGTTTTAAATATTATCGTTTCAACCTTTCTGTTGATGCAACAACTGAGGCTGCTGCTTTCACGATTAAAGATGGATTTTGTCTTTTGCTCCAAATTTTGCTGTTTTTTTGTCTACGTTTTTCTTTCTTTTTGTTTCATTTTAATTTTTGTTTAGTTTATCTAATTTTTGCTTCTGTATTATATTATAAATAGCTGCATTTGCGCCTTTGTATATAATACTATGAATTTTTATTATTTAATTAATTTAATCAATTTATAAATTTGTTAATGTATTACTGTTATGAAATATCATAATTTTTTGTCAATTAGCAAACTAATTAAAAATATTCTAATAATAGGACACGAGACTTCAATAAAGTAAAAAGAAAATTTTTTATTTGAAGTTCAATTTACAATTATTTTGAATGAAATGATTTGAAACAATTTCTTTGAGCATGAAAACATAAATATGCTTCACATTTCTCACAAAAAAATGAAGTTTTGAAAGTACAACCTTACAATTTTCATCTTTGTTAGTTTGAACTTCTTTCAATTATATGGTTTATTCCATCAAATCTCGAGTCATTGCAAGGTCCGACAGATTTAACTTTTTCTTTGGAGGTGATATATACCTGATGGACGTCCGGGTTTGGTAGCGGCTGCTGTCTGATTTGAAAATGAGAGAGCTTCTGCCATTTCAAATGTAAAGTCCAATAAATCTATTTAGTTTTTCTGAGGAATTGCAGAACAATTTGCATCTCTTTTGTACCATGACCAAGAATTTATTATAGCTGTATTGAAATAATGAAAGTTGATACAGAGGGTTTATTTTTTGCTCCTTATGGCCATTTGGAACAATGATATTAATCGGTCATGCTTGTAAACCCTCCCCTATACTTTTATTGTAAAACTTTACAATTTCAGGTCTGGAAACTTCAGCAAAAGTGACATTTATTTGCTCCATATTTTAACTACGTCCGCACGATTGCCGTACCATTTTACTACAGCCTTTTGCCAGCTTCTGTAACACATTTATCGGAACTACCTCGTCCCTCCGTTTTCAATTTGCGTCAAATTTGAATGGTTAATAATTGAATAATAACTGTTAAATATGCAAAATTTACATCCAACACAACGTTTGTTTAGAAGAAATATCGTTAACTGTTAAACTAAGTGAAAGTTTATTACTGTAGACATCTGGTGTTCTAATAATAGAGCAAGTACAAAAATTCATGTTTGCTATAAGCCCTGATGTCCTATTAGTAGAACAAATGTTTTATTCTCATTTGCAGTGCATTTTCTCATTTTTATATTAAAAGCATTGAATTAGGCAGAAATATAGTATGATTTAAAATATGGAATGTTTCAAAAAGCAGAGGATTAAACATAATAATGTTTTTGAGGATTCAAAAAACATGCACTTGCGTTCTGACTGCAGATGGTCAGAAGCCTCCATTTTTTTCTCTTTTACGACTATGTTTCGAATATTGAGCAGAAATAAAAGCATCTTGCTATTCTTGAACGCATAATTAGCAGGCTTAGGGTTTTGATGGATATCTTTAACAAACTCAAGACCTTGTGCAATTCTTGTATTCTTCATCTACAATGGATACCATCACATGTAAATTAAAAATATAACATTATTGCTGATAGTCTTGCTAAAGAAGGTTCTACCATGCCTCAAGCCAATGTAGAACCCTTGACCTATACTCAAGAAGAAAGGCATTTGTTGACATTTCTTGGAGGCATCCACCAGCTCATTCATGGCACCGTAGTGAAGGCCCGGGTGCTACTATACATTTTAAGGGGGATAGGAAAGACCAAACAGTTTGGCTCGCTTAACTTCCAGTCACTTAAAAGCCCTCATATTCTCTCGTGGTGATAATAAGTTGAATATCTGCATTGCCTTGTTGCATGATGACCTGCTTAAGCGATCAGATTTCGTGTTGGAGGTGATGAGGGCGAACGACCTCACGATTCAGATCAGAAGGATTATAAAGAAGAAGGGTTTTGAAGTTTAAATTCTTTAAAATATGGAATCTAGTGCAATATAAAGATGTGTCCTAATACTAGGACGTCAGGGCCGAAGGGATTAAGTGTAAATTTTTAAAAACTATATCAATGAACCAAGTCTGAAATATTATGCGGCGATATCTCATGCTGGAGGTACGAATCTGTATTACATTTTTTTTAATACTTAATTATCCATTTGCTTTGTGATTAATCAGTTATCAATTTCACTTCAAGGTAGTGCCATCTGTACAATGTCATACTCGTGTAATGCATTATGTACTCGTGGGAGTTTGAGCATCAGAAGCAATTTTGCTTTAATCGTGCTTAACCCTTTGCGGACAGGTAACTTTTTAGAACACTCAGATCAGGTTGGCGCACTTTATACGCCATTCCATTTTCCCGACTCTGTGCTTATTTAATTTCGTAAAACTTTATTTTTTATAGGGTAATAAGATTAGGGGTTTGAATGGATGGATAATATACACACTTGTGTCCGAATTTTAGCCGCTATCCTCTTCGTTAACTGAATTTTCTTCACATCAATCTCGAAATGTGGCGCACAATATACGCCGTACCTGTCCGCAAATGGTTAAAGAAAATTGCGCTCCGATCTGGGCAAAATGATTCCTTGATTGTACTGTTTTGGGACGGACCACGTACTTTTGAACCGCGGTTTGTTGACGAGGACGACACCTGAGCTGTCACTTCCCTCTCCAAACTTCCGCACCACACCAGCGGGATCACATTTGATCCCCGACGGATTTGACATGAACCAGACCCGCTTACACGGAGTTGCTTCGGTGGAATCGGGTTTCGAACCTGGAACTCTCCGGCCCCGAGTTCGAGACCTTACCATCAGGCCATCGCGTCAAAAAGTTATCGAGAGTAACATTTTTTTGAGTACTCAGACATTCGTTGAATAAACTGTTCATAGGAATAATGCTCATAAACCGTTCATAGATTCTCTGCCCTATTGGACTCATCGATCTCAAAGTTCGAAAGGCATGTAGAGATTCTACGGCCCATGGTGATTTCTCTTCTAACCCCTCTTCATCGTCATCCTCATCCTCATGTTCTCTTGACGTCATCTCATCGAAACCTATCAATGGTGATTTCTCTTCTGACCCCTCTTCATCGTCATCCTCATGTTCTCTTGACGTCATCTCGTCGAAACCAATCAATGGTGGTTTCTCTTCCGACCCCTCTTCATCGTCATCCTCATCCTCATGTTCTCTTGACGTCATCTCATCGAAACCTATCAATGGTGATTTCTCTTCTGACCCCTCTTCATCGTCATCCTCATGTTCTCTTGACGTCATCTCGTCGAAACCTATCAATGGTGGTTTCTCTTCTGACTCCTCTTCATCGTCATCCTCAGGTTTCGATGAGATGACGTCAAGAGAACATATCACTAAAAGTGAATTGTTGATCGTTGGAACCGGCGGAGTTTCTATGTGTTTAGATACGGGAAACCCGTTCCACGCTGTTTCGATCAGTACAACCGATTGCTCGTTTCGTCCGTGATCACTGCCAGCCGCGTCTACTGTAATATACTGTAATTATTGTAAAATATTAATATTTTGAAGTCTTATTGAAATTTGAAAAAAATTGTACTAAAATACACTACCTCCAGTTTATTAAGCTCACGCATATAGGGAGAGCAAAGCTTCGCAGTCGAGGGATCCTACCTACAAGTTTAAAATACAGTGACGAAACTATTGAAAAACCCAGAAACTATCTGAACATTCACAATAAAAATTAGGAGTAATATTTTTAATTTCTTGTATAATTTAATCTAGTTTTTTTGATAATAAATATTGCATTATGTATTAATTTGTTACTATTATTATGGGACAAATTAAATTCATCAACTGCCACTATATTATGGGACAAATTAAATTCATCAACTGCTACTATTTTCATGGAACAAATTAAATTCATCAACTGCTACTATTATTATGGAACAAATTAAATTCATCAACTGATATTATTTTTATGGGACAAATTAAATTCATCGACTGCTACTATTATTTTGGGACAAATTAAATTCATCGACTGCTACTATTATGGGACAAATTAAATTCATCGATTGCTACCATTATTATGGGACAGATGTAGTAATTGGCATTTATGAAAAGCAAATTTATTGCATTTTAAAATAGTATCTGAATGGTTTTTGTGCAATGTGTTTGAAACTTATTGAGGATAAACGCTACCATTTCGATTCTATTTTAACTTAAATATCTAACACGTTAAGCGCCAAGACTCGCGTTTGAGATTCAAATGATCTAAATAGATGACACCTTCTCTGCTATCTCAACCTCTTCTTGGTGGGATGTTTTTTCGAATCTCCGACAAAATGATTATGTTATCCATTTAAGGCTAGAAATCTCACCACGAAAACATGAAGGAAGTAGAACCAGTTGCGCCATTTCTTAAAAATATTCAGAAATACAAAAAAATAATCTCGGAATGTAACGAGGCGTGGAAGTAGCGACGAATTCACTTTTCTATTCGTCGCACGACATGCGAAACCGACGAAGAAGGGGTTAACTATAATTCAAAGGGGATGAGTGACGTGTTTCTAACGGAAAGTTCAGTGACTGTCACCGGCAGTGGCGAATCCAGGATTCGGGTCGGGGAGGAGGGACTGAGGTCATAAAAAATTGCATCGTCGTGAGAAATTTCAAAAGCCTCATGTAAATCAAAACACTTTAATTTTATAGACTTTACTCACCTGACAATAAAAAATCATAAAGAACACTACAATACTTTCGATAATTTAAGTAAACAATGAAACTAGCCAAAAACTTGTTTTCGACCGAGTTAACGTACGAGTGGAATGACTACAAAAGTGGGAATATTTTCGAGTCTGTCAAGGCCTGAAAGAAATGTCATGTTTTTATTTATTCATTTATTTTTTGAAGAAAAGGAGATTAAGAATGAGCAGTTATAGTGATTTTAAATAAAATCAAAATTTCTGGTTTAGCACTGGGGGGCTGCAGCCCGATAGCCCCCTCTGGATTCGCCACTGGTCTCCGGTGACTGACATGGCGCTTAACGTGTCAAGTTTTTAAAAAAATCTTTCACAGTAAGCACTTGATAATGAGGATGAAACTATGCACCAGATTTGTAACTCTATAACCAGTAATCTGCCCCGAGAACGTTTTGAACGATTTTTTGCGTCTGGCATACCTTATCATTCAATATGCAGATAGTATCCATCCAATAAACAAAATTTTTATTTTAAACCTTGTCCCGTTATTTTGACCAGTTATGGTACGAATGGGTATAAATTGTCATTATGTTTAATGTACTAGATGAGGGCATTATACAACACATCTAGAAGACATCAGAAAATGAAGAGCGGTACTTCTAACAGGATGGAACATTTCACATTGCTACCATTGCACTGATGGCAGCAAGAATGAAATTGGACATACAGGTAGTGGGTTTCTGTTAAGCACGGTCGAGGGGAAGCTTCTCTTAAACGAAGAAGTGCTCTGACTACTGCTCAGTTTTCCGCTCCGAAATGGTCGCCATTGATATGGCTTTAGACTTTGTTCTGGAACATCAATTATTCGGTGAGATATGGATTCTCTCGGACAGCCGAAGTGTTATCCAATATCTGGTTAATTGGAGAGATGTTAGTGACCTCAGGGGAATGGATATATTTAACAAACTCAGGACCCTGTGCAATACTTGCGTTCATCTACAATGGATATCATCACATAAAAATATTTAAAATATAACGATATTGCTGATAGTCTTGCTAAAGAAGGCACTACCATGCCTCAGGCCAATGTAGACCCTTGAGTTATACTCAAGAAGAAAGGCCTTTGTTAACATTTCTTGGAGGCATCCACCAGGCATCCATGGTATCGTTGTGAAGGCCCAGGTGCTGCTATACGTTTTAAGGTGGTTAAGAAAGACCAAACAGCTTTGGCTCGCTTATCATCCGGTCACTTAAAAACCCTCAGGTTCTCTCGTTAGTTCAATATCTGCACAAAGTGCATCATGATTGAGGCCACTCCGCAACTGCTCGACTGTGTTGCCTTGGTGTATGATGACCTGCTAAGCGACCGAATTTCGTGTTGGAGGTGATGAAGGCGAACGACCTCATGGACCTGATCCGATTCAGATCAGAAGGATTAGTGAAAAGAAGAAGACATTGCTACCAGTCAAGTGAGGACCTATATTGAAGGATTGTTTTATTTACATATGACTAACAGCCTTCGCGACCAACTGTTCACCCGTAAAATTAATGGCTAGTAGCTATGCACGCAACTCGGCGAAATAAATTGGCAAATTGGCGGTTGTAGATAATGCGCGACTCTGCTGAAGTTTTATTTTGCGATATTTCTAGAAAATAGAGGGTTGTGGCTGGCAGGTGGTCACCGATAATATAATTAGACGTCAGAAGCTTCCACATGAAAAAGCAATTGCCGAAATTGGTCTAATGGTTGGAGTTGGGGAAGCGGCTCAAGTTTTTCGGTATTTCTCAAAAATAGAGAGTCAACTATTGACGACATTCGTAAATGTCATAAGTTTTCATAATAAAATAAATAATTCTGGTAATCGTTTCAGTGGTTGGGGCTGGAAGACTTGCCCTTTGTTTTTTGCCAAATATTCAAAATATATAGATTAGAGAGAGTTGATGTGTTTCCAACTGCATTTTCCCACGTAAGGATGACGTTTCTGTGTATGCATGGCCCTTCTTCAAAGTTTATATTGGACTGCTGCAACTGTTCCGATGCTGCTGATACAGGAAGGCAATGTTAATTTTAGATTCTTAAGATTGCCAAGATGAAAAGAGTCATTTCTGCGATATGAAGAAAATCGTTTTATTACATTTCACAAATATCTGATATTAACCAAAATGAAATAAAATCTGGTATAACGCAGTTAAAATATCGTGCGTTGTATGAATATGCACCATTAGAAATCTTATGAGAGGAAATTGTCTTCACTGGAGTCTATTGTAAATAAATGTCCCATACATCGCGATTTCCTGCGAGGAGTATTTATACAACGCGCGATTTTTTACTACATGTCTGTTATACATTTTAAATAAAAGTACATTTCGTCAATTTAAAAATAAAATTGTTAAAAACATTTGTCAAGGTTGTCGATTAAAATCTAGGCATAAAATTCTGTCTCGCCATCATCAGTTTCATTCAGAGTTTAAATTCCTGCTGCCGAAATGCTGGAACTGTTAGAATTCAATTCTTCACATTTCCTCGTCTTGATTTTAACTCTAAAATAAAAGCAAGGCAAATGTAACTTATCATTTTAAGTAATCAAGGAAATTATATTCGTTAATCGTGTACAAGTGTAGATCATTTTAATCATCACAAAAACCGTGATCACAACAATTGAAGAAAAGAAGTAAATTCCAAAGCATGGTAATCATTCATGCCAGAAATATACAATAAAACTAGTTCTTTGACAAATACGAGTTCATCTGTGTTTTATACAGATTATATTTATTAATTTTTAATTTTCTCGACTACAAAGATCTGCAAACAAGGCATTGTTTTTACATCATATTTAACATACTATAAAAGAAACAGATGTTTTAAAGGAACTTTGAAATTTCTAATTAAATAGATTCAGGAATGTCTCCTAAATTCTCAAAATAATTTCACCACGTTACTTATACTGACAAAAAAGCAACTAATTGCATTAAACACTTTGATATTGTGGTGTCAAATGTATAAAATGTATTAAAATAATATAATCTGAAAGTATACTAAGCAAATTAAAGCATTCTTTGATTTATTTAGAAAGGACCTATTTATTTTCCCAATCTGATCTTACTGAAAGTAAAAGTTTTCATGAAACGCAAAAGTGCAATAAATTTTTTTCTAAAAATTGAAAAAAAAACTATTTGCATTTAAGTACAATCGAAGACCTAAAAAATAACACATTGCTTAAATTTTTTTTCCAATTTTAAAACTTTGGGCTGCCGCTGTGAATCGCCTGCGATTCACACTTATCTAATTAGATTACCCCTTCTCTATTACAGTTTAGAGAACGGAGAAGTGGTCATCTAATTAGATAGAGGGTCCAAATTATCGGCATGCGTCATGGCAGTGAATTCGTTAACTCTTCACTGCATACTGCATCAAATTTGATTCATAATTTATTTTTCATGTTAATAAAATATATAATTTTTGTTTGTCCATTCGTACACGCTGTATCAAATTAGCAATATAAGAAGAGTCTGGATAATAATCATTTGTTTCCATTTTCCATGGACAGCACTGGTCCTATTGATAAGTCTGTTGTAATCAGTTATTCCCGATATGCTTTATTGGCATATTTACGCAGCTTTTAGCATTTAAAAGGAATCTTACAACTTGGATGGTTTCACCAATTGCTTCAACAGGCATTTATCATTTGATATTACTTTTAAAATACTTTTTTATTGTCTTATAAAAAAGGAAATAGTGATTCGATACTTTCATTGAATTCAATTTAATAATATCACAATTCTATTTCGATTTTTGTGTATTTTTCTGTTATGTGTGAACTTTCAATGCCAAAAACATATTTGAAATTTAAGAAATCGTGCATTGGAGGGTTAAATAGCATTATGAAATAAATTTTTCCCACTACTAATGAAACGGTCTATATCTAGAATCTTATCTTTTGTTTAACCTTTTGCAATTCGAAAGATAATAAGATGCATAATTATACACGTGTGAGTGTAAGGATTGATTTAACACTGTAGGAAGCTGAAAAGTATTGTTAATTTGTTTCAATAACCAAAAATTAATCCAAATTTTTGCTATCATATGGTTTTTATAACAAGCGCTATCGAACAAGAATGCTTAAATATACATCATCCAGAATGTCGAATCATACTCAACATAGGAGTGAAAGGATTAACCCCCGTTTGTCCGAATCTTTTTGAACTCCGAATGATCGTAATGTATTTCGCGCATATAAAAAAATCTATTCTATAATACAGGGTGTCCGAAATGTATCTTTACTACTTTAGTATTTGATAACATCAAAACTATACTAGATAATAAACAGTTTTCAACATGTGACAAGTTAACTCAAAGTTTAGTTTTCCAAGTGACGCAAATTTGTAGAAAAATGTGGACGCCACAAGGGAAAGTTCAGTGTGTAGCCTGGTTCATAGAGAAAAAGTCCGATACCAAATGCAACGTTAGCGTCTGAAACAGATGTGCGACAAGCCCCAAATTTATGACCAACACTACTCGTTTCCATAATTGATGCATACCAAGCCCGAACATTTGGTCGGGGCGGTGGTTCCCTTCCATACTGTATCCCAAAGTTCCGCCGCACTTGGGCATCGGACTTTGTCTCTATGAACCAGGCTACACACTGAACTTTCCCTTGTGGCTTCCACATTTTTTTACAAATTTGCGTCACTTGGGAAACTAAAAACTTCATAAGCTAAGATGTCAGATGTTGAAAACCGTTTGGTATATTTTAGAAGTTATCAAGTACTAAAGTTGTAAAGAAACATCTCGGACAAACTGTATGTTCAGATTTCGATCATTTTTCCTTCATAACTATACAAATTAATCCTACTGAGAATGTAAATTAATATTCTTGTGATGAAAAAAAACACTTTTAATAGATGCAGATAACACGTGCATCGTATATTGCATCTAATGAAGGGTTAACACTGCATTTTATCTATATAATTGTCCAGACGTGGAAGTAACTGGTGAGGTAGCAAACACGCCCCTTTGATCTGCGTCATTCTGTTGTGGCGTCAAAGAACCTAGACAGGTTTTTTTAAATTAAAGCTGTTGAAAGATCGTAAATTTCACTTATTCATACTGGATTGGAATAAATTTCAAAATAACCCTCATCTATTTTTCTATTATACTCTCGGTAAGTTATTTATGAAAACGAAAAGTTCGTGGTAACGATTCATGACGTTTTTATAAAGTTTTATTTATTTATTATTTTCTTTTCAGCATTTTTATTTTTGTATTTGCAATGTACTTTTTCTGTTGGTGGATTTTTGGCCTTATTTTTTTACTCTGACGAAACGAAAGTAATTGTTAAAAGTAAGATTATTAATAAATGGAGATTAATGCTGAATGATTCATCAGTCCGTTTTGGTATGCTTTTTTTTTTTTAATATGTAAGTACCTGTCAATGTACATAAGATCTTCTACCATAACTTTCTGCTAGTAAATCTAGACAGTGTAATACGAGGTGTTTTAGAGGGCTAAAAGCCCGTCTTATACGGGAAAAAACATCTTCTAGTTATTTCATATTGACCCATTATCTGTAATTGTACCCTTCGCTGGTTTTCTAATTATTTTGAAATAAACAGTAATTTTAGCTTGACTGTAGTATTTCAGTATTGATCTCAATTGCCACAAATGTGCAAATTCAATAAATTCATTTCTTCTAGTTGAAAAGGCAAATTTGATTGACAATTAATCGGTTTAGTTGTACCTCAGAAATAGTTCTTTCAGTATTTGTTCATGTTAATATAATTTTCTTTAAGAGGAAATAGAGTCTTGGCAGATAAAGGGTTAATATGATTGAAACAAATCCCACTGTGGGAACTCGCTCAGTTAGGGATGGCTTAATTAGGACCATAATATTAGTCGAATGAAATTTAAATGTTAAAAATCTTAAAAAGATGAATGAAATGTCAATCTTCCACATAGAGAAAACTCCACTCTGGGTTATTATAAATATAAATTCTTGTATAACAATACCTTTAACGTTTAGATTTCAACCATTCAGAAAAAATACTTAAACCAATTCTTGCTAAAACCATAGAAAGAAATATGTTGCCAAAAGAACAGAGAGAATAATTAGCAACTTAAAAAAACTATCTTTTTATATAACCAATTTTAGACTAGCTTTTTTCCCCCAATCCTTGTGCTGCAATATTAACCCCTTGCACCCGAAAGATAGGCTGCATAATTAAGAACGCGTGAGTGTAAGGATCGATTTAGAACTTGTAGCTGAAAAATATTATTAAATTGTTTCAACCTCAAAAAATTAATCTGTGTTTTTGCCATTACAGTCCGATCTCTAAACTGGAAACCGGACGAGATTTTCAACTGTGACGAGTGTACTAGCTAAATAAATTTTGGAAACGCTTGAGGCAAGATGCGGAAATTCCAGTCATTCTATTCATTTTAATCTACTATTTTTTTTGTCTTTTTTTGCTTCCTTTTACCGTTCTATTGTATAAAACTTTTATACGGACTTGTTGGAATTGACGTCAACGTGTAGATCAGCATAAGTCTCGATAATGCATGCGCAAGCATCAAAGGCGTTACGAAGGTAACCATTCGTCGTTGCCTTTGAGACTCCCAGAGTCTGTTCCTGATGACGTCTGCACATGCGCGCTTAATTGTGATGTAATCCAATGGCACGGTGACATCAGAACTTTGACATCCGTATTGGTTTTAAGTAAGATATCTTAAAATCCGAAATTTCCCAGAAATCCGGACATTCCAACCCCCGAGCAGTCCGGATTTCGAGGTAGTACTGTATATGGTTTTCTATAATAAGCGCCATTCAAGGAGAATGTGTAAAAGATGCATCATTCAGAATTGCCGAACAGCACTCAATATAGAGTAAAGTTAATCATGTAAATAATTTATGCTACAGTCAGAAACTAAACAAAGATAGCTTGAGAAAATGGAAAAAATGTACCTATTTCATTGCAAAACATCTCTGCAGAGTAGTTACACATGCAGTGTCCAAAAGAAATGAAGGTCCCCTAAAAGGCCAACACCCGGAACACATCCATTCCATTAAGCATAAAAGGTATGATGACCGACCTATAAAAATATTTCAAAGTATTATAGTGCTAATTTATGCCTGTCCATATATATAAAGTGTTCTCACTAACTTTAGTTATATTAACGTCCCGTTTTGAAGCAAATGAGGGCTAATGGGACCCGTAATTTTGAACCACGATCAGATGACGAGGACGACACCGAGCCGTCACCTCCTCTTAAAACTTCCGCACCAATTAGTGGGAGGCCATTTGGCTCTTACATGAGTGAATAGGCAACAGGCCCACACAATGACGGACTTGCGGAATTGGGATTCGAACTTGAACCCGCTAGCTCCAAATTCGAGTACTCACATATATCTGAATTGAACAGTTTTTTTTTTTTTTTTTTAAATTTCTACATTAATTTCAGTTTAGAATGCATAGAATATCTTGAATTCAGTACGTAGCTCTTTTTATACACTGTTGAGTCTCTACAATAAAATTTTTATCAATATTTTATGCACAGGTTTATCGGTTTGACTTTAAGGGGCAGACCTCACAAAAATAGGAAAAATACCTTTTTTTATTTTATTGGCTTATTCGCCTATCTCACACGCTTCTACTCTTTCTATTAATATTTCATAGTTGTAAGTTAATATATTTCAGAAATTTAAAATTTTTATTTATGTGTAGAAACCAAATATATTCGCATGTGACAAATTTAAATGTGTTTTTTCCCCTAAAAGTTAAGTTTTACTTCACTTTAATTTTTTAAAAATGCCAAGGTTTTTGGTTGTACAAAATAGGGCTTTCATATTTTTTTGCACGTGTTTATCATTTTGTGTAGTATAAACTATGCGTGCAATAACCATCTATTTGTTTAGTTTTTTTCATCTACAAGATATAAAATGAAGTACTGCTAAATTTTCTAATTTTTTTACAAATGCATTCTAATAAGAACTTTTTAACTAAATATTAGCGGTACCTTAAATTTCAAGCAGTGTTGAGTAATGTATTTCAGTGAATATATAAAATTATATTTGAAGAAAATACATTCATATTTAAAAAAAAATTACAAAATTAAATTTAAATTAAAGAGGAAACCCAATTTCTGTTTATTTTAAGGTGGTTTGTTTGATAATATATTAGGTATAATAAGTAAGTAATAATATAATAAGTTATGCTATTATAATTTCTCAATATTACTAAAATTAAATACTTATTTGGAAGATGCTGTTCCTCTTTAACCCTTTATAAAGGTCGTGGGAATATACTTCCCACCAAGTTGATCAATTTTTAAATGCATTCTTCAGTTTGGCATAATTCTTGCCAAATTTTTTGATGCAACAAAAAGCTGTATGTTCCAATTTCTTATCTCAAACCATAATGAAATGTCTTGACTTAATAATTAATTTCATTAATTAATAATTAACAAAAAATAATGTCATACAATAAGCTCAATGAATTTCTTTTCTTAAATTAATCTCATTACCAAAGTTATTTTTATTACACCACTCCTAGAAAATATGACCTTATAAAGGGTTAAGTTCAAATCTGATCTGAATTCTGCATTTGCACATATTTCTTTCAGTATCTTTTAAGTTAGTAACTTGTTTCGGTAGAAACTGCTGCAGATTCTCATTTCAGAGCCCAAAAATCGTTTAGAACTTTTAGTCTTTAAGTATTTATAAGAATACAGGGCGATTCAAAATTCAACATCCAAACTGTTAGGGCAGGTAGAAAATTCAGAAACCAAGACAAAACTATATCTATAAGTAAGGAAAGTATGATCGGAAACGCCAACAGAATGAGCTAGAATGCGCTGTTCGACAGTGCTGTAATCGTATTTCAGCTTCTTCCATTTAAAGTTCCATTGCGTACGGAGAACACGTAACAATTCACGACTGTTGAGATTGTAAACATGCACATTGAGTATGGAGTAATTCCCACTTAGGGGGCACCTCAGATATGGGGATGAGAACCTGCCCTAAAAGTAAGCAGAGTCTCCTTCCCGGTGGAATATAGCAATGGTGGTGCGACTCGTAGGGCCCATCTCCGGTGACTGGTTCTACCTCGTAAAAGGGAGGGTTGGCTCATAAACCGCTCGTAATAAGGCTATTTTGCGTCGGCCACAATGCCAATGTTTCTTTCGTGGTTGCCAGTCTTTCAGATGTACCGGAATGCTTAGGAAAAGGCAGGGTTTTCTTTGCGATCGTGTATGGAGTAGCCAATGGCAGCGGAAGTATCGGGGGATGGTAGTTTTGCAGGCAACCGTGCTGCGTCAATCTATATCCATATAAATCATAAGCGTTACCTCTCTACTACTTCAACTTCCACTCTCAGAATATTCTGTTTACCTCTGCCAGGAAATTCCCGTCGTATGTCAGTAATGCAATATTGCGCACTAGCAGATGCGAGCTTGTAGTGTTGGTTGTTTATTATTAAAGGATTTATTTTTGTAATGACCGATTTCATCCATCATATTAATTGCATGTAATCCTCTCAATCACCATAAAGTGAATCAGAAGGTTGCGTGTTCAAATCACGATCGGGTCACCACTTTGGCACGTGCTTTTGAACCTAAAACTTATGGGTCCGGAGTCGCGGATCTTAACCACTAGACAAAAGGAATTCCCATTGCCCTGGGGTAGATACTGACTTATATACATCACAGAATAAGATGACGCAGAACGGTGCACTACAATAGTATATGGTACGGAACCGGAACAAACACGTACATCACCAAATCCATCTGGAAATCCTAGAGAACTTGTGTGAATACGGAATATTCTGAAGTACCTACGTGATCACGTACCGTTTAAGGGTAAAGTATTCATAAATGAAGTATTTTTATCCTTTATTATGTTAACTTTTTTGCATCTTCATTCATGCTCTAACTCAACCGTGTGGCTGGATCCAATGAGCTGGAATCTTATGAATACCTGAGAAATTCCAGCGTTTTTTCGTGTTTTCTACATTCCGTAAAATTCTTATGTTGAGTTTTAAATAACTGTATTTATTTGTAAATTTATTTTGCATATGTAACACATACATTATTTTTGCATATATTTAGACATTACAATATAAATTTATTTTTAATACATTGTAATTATTTATATATTTCTATGAAAGTCACTTACAGATAAAACTTGAGTAACGTCATTGGAATAGAAAAAGGTCTCTCTCCAAGAAGTTTCCCCAATCCTTGAAAAAAATGAGACATTTGTAAAAAATACATTTAAAGAACATCAAGTTTTTTTTATGCACAAAAAACACACAGAACTTCATGATGCTTGTGAGGCTATTGGGTCTTGTAGTTCTTAATTTTAATAATTCAATTCTAACAATTTTGCTACTCATTAAGTATTTTATAAAATCGAACAATTACTGTTTTTTGATCATGTATCATGATTATAACTTCCCGTTACAAACATGATCCACGATCAGTTTCAACCGTTTCCTCTATTTTAGTCTAGACAGATTTTCCTAGCGTAAAGGTTATTTTAAAATTATTCAAAACATTACAAACTGCGGAATACCCAAGAGTTATGTATGTTGGATAAAACGCAGCAACGAGATATTCATAGCTACATACTTTCTGTATTTAATTCTCAGAGAATTAAAGTAGCATTACCCAGAGCACCTTACAGTAGTGTTGTCTGCAATTTACAACACGGAAAAACAAATGAAGCAGAAAAGATTCATAAATGACAATAGACAAAGAAAGGCAGAGTGCCTATAGAATAAATATAATTGAATCGTCATCGTATAATAATTCATTTACGAATTATAAGTGGTAGGATAGATTCAGTCGAGTTATCTTGACATCCATTTCAGAACTCGAGGTCTAGTTTGGGTCAATAGATTCAGTCAAGTTACATTAACTTCCCTTTCAGAACTTCGAGATCTAGTTTGGAACAGACCTATTACTTTTAACTGTGGTGTTAAAATGAATGAAGCACTTGAGCCGGCACCACCACTCCAAACTACCGCACCACACTAGATGGAGGAAGTTTGACAATTGGTTTCGTATTTAACAGCACCAGGACGTATAAAGTACAGGATGAATGGTTCGTGGAAGCAGGTTTCGAACCCATGACCCGACTGTTCCAAAGTCAAGATCCTACCACTAAGACACCCCGTCCACTTGAAGGGTATAAAAATCCAATAGATACCACGGATTGTCAAACAATCCAAATACCAATTCAATGCATATCATCGCTCAAAATGAAGGAGGCTGTATACCAGAAGTTGCATTCAGTTAATAGCCACTGGTCGGTGCGTCTTCATATCGCCAAAGGACGCCAAGTCGTCCATGCCAAAAAGCAAGATGGCCGCTAAGGTATATGATACAGTAAATAGAGCAAGCACCGATTATGAAGGTGAATTAAAAATCTAAGAATTCTCTAGTAAAAATGAAAATTTGTTTAAGCTTTAAGCAGTTAATTTTGGCATCCGTTGGCGATAGGTAGTGGTGCCAACTAGTGGATTTCAACTGAATGGAATACTTGATGTACGATCTTTTACACTTTAAGTGAGGATTCAAGATTAGCCCTACGGGTACGGAATTAATTTGAAACGATTTTTTCGTTTGGAACAGATTTAATTTGCCGATGCACTGAATAGTATATAAATCAGTAGATTTTATATACTATGTTCTGTTTGTTTTTAATATTTTATAATGAAGTTTTTTAGATGATAGAATTCCGGGTCTTTAATGTTTATTTTTAATGTTACTATATGTCTACTTCTAAAAAAAGTATAGTATAAATTATATATATTTTTTATTTCTTAAGCATTCTGCCAATGCGCATGAGATTTTTTACTAAAACTTTTGCTAGTAAATCCGTGACAATCAGATCCGAGATATTACCAGCAGGATAACATCTCGTCTAGACGAGCACACATATTTTAGTTTAAGATGTTTAAAATTTTGTAAGCAAGCTACTATTACTCACTTTAATTGAATCATACAAATTCTTACTTCTTAAATAAGAGTCAGGTTCACGGGATTCCATTTCTGTCGCAGTGTCGTCTTCCAACTCATTTCCGATTGAGACCACTTCATTTTCACTCACTGTTAGGCCGTGCTCCTGTGCAAACTCATCTAGAAAGAGACAATTTAACAGAGATGAAACTCAAGCGGAATAAAATCTCAGCAAAGGGCTCCAAAGAAAGCATAAAACCTTGCTTCAATCCCGTGGCAATCTAATTTATGGCTATAGTATCCAAAATATAGTCTCTCATTGCAATTATTTAAACGCTTTTTAGGTCGATTCCTTTTAAAAACTACTTATTGCAATGGTTCTCGTGTCACGCACGACTTCCTGAAAATTTCTGTAGATCTTCACCGATCATGAACCCTAGAAACCAAATCAACCCTTTGTTCAAAAAGTTACTATATAATGTTACGATATTTTATACATTGGTTATTATTTATATATATAGCAGCAGAGGGTTGGCACCTTTAAATTCGGATTCATGCGACACATCAGTTCCCAAGGCTGATAAGCACTTGGTTGTTGGAATTCCAATTTCTGGGTTGTCTTTTTCATAGTAATAATAATCTAACTAGTATTAATACATTAGTTTTTAATTTATCTTTTTGTATTTCATTGTATGATTATTAATTTAACATTTTATTTTTAATTTGAATTTATTGGATGGGATAGCTAGGATTACTATAAATGTTAAAACCAAGTAGGTACCCAATATTAAAATTTAATCTATTTAATATATATATGGATATCAAATCAATTTTGGGTACTGAAAAATATAACTCAATGATTAGCTATTCTAGCAATACTCATATACCACCTACCTTTGCAGACCTGAAAAGCCTAGCTACTAAATTAAATCATTTTGCAAACAGTGGTAGTACATTGCGCTATTTCAATTAAAGAAAAACCAAGCTTTAAAAATTTTAAATTATTTTTTATTTAACAATTTTTAATATTGAAATTATTTACTAACACAAAAATTAGATATATGTATAAAAATTGATGCACAGAAATGAACATGTTTTAAACAAAACAAAAAAAAAAATTGTAGCTACACATTAGCACTGCAGGCCTAAGAATTACAACTTAGAACACTAAGTAAAAAAAAAACAACCTAAATTCGATAGAGATGTAGTGATCATTATTCTGTGCCACATAACAAACACGTCTTGAATTGATGAACACTATATTTCAAGCGAATTTGACTTGTATTCGCTCAAAAATGATATTTGAAGTATGTTACTTGCACACTTTCGCATTTTCATCAGCCATTTTTTTGGCTTGTATCACTCATTCAAAAATCGGAAAAGCTGAATATGAGAAAAAGACGTCCAGCAGAAATTGCAGCTTAAAGGATGATAATAATCTCCATAATTAGCAGTACACATTATTACGATGAAGAAGAAAAATGCTGAAGGTATTAAACATATTGCAGATCTTGTAAAAGGTGATAATCATTTATAACACTGTAACATTGATGAAGACCAGCGTTCATGCCACCACGTAGCAGAGTTTTTTTTAAAATGAAGAAGCAATCAATGCTTTCTTTCACTCACAACATTTTAATTCACAGATTGTTTTGGAATAGTATTGTAGAAAAAAATTTCATTTCATTTTTAGATTATTCATCACTGTGGTTTCTCATACTGTTTCCTTCAAGGAATACCAACCAAGAACAAAAAATATCTTCAGCTTCAGATTCAAAAATACAAAAATTATTAACGGAAAAATTTAAGCAGAGGCAAGACCCCAGAGGCCCAACCGGCCCTGGGGCCCGCAGCTGGAACAACACCAACCACTCGCTCAGCCCATCATAAAAGAAGTTCAAATCGTAACTGAAAACGATTCCAGATACAGACGCCCAAAACCTGATTACGCCAAATCCTTACGCGAAAGCAAGATGGCGAAGAAAGAATCCCGTTGCAAAATTTGAATTAAAAAATTAATAAAGTTGAAACCTTAATAGAAACAACAACAAAAGTTAAGACAAATACTATTTAAATTGAAAACAAAGTAAATAATTAAGAAAAATATAGAAATTAATGAAACGGCTAAAAATTATCGTTTGAATTTCAAAAATTGTTAAAGATGCCACAAGAGAATAAATAAACTTTGGTGGCGAAGAATTAAATTAATTAAAAATACTGACAAAACCGAAAAAAGATGTCGATACAATATTTGCAATCTAACAGAATTATTAGTTTATTAAGTAATTATATTGAAAATGTTACTTGAATTTTGATTGTTTGGAAAATATTTAACTATATATATTAATATGTGTATATATTTTAATATATAACGCTTTGCCCATGTTATCTTGTGAATGTGATAACTGGAGAGATTTTTATTTGATTTTTTACCGGATCTCAAAGGGGTGCGAATGGTGTAGTGTTGTAATTTTCGTTTCCTCACAAATCCTTTAAAATTGTAAATAGAAAGAAAATTAAAATTAGGCGATTTATTGCCTGATTATAACGAGCAATTTTCGCATTTAAAGATTTTTGATAGCTGCAATTGCTTAGAAGTTATGAACTGTTGAAAAGCGACCCCCCCCCTCCCATTTTAAAGTCCATTTTAACCTGCATAGGTTAGGCCTTGTTGGAAAGCTTTTTCCGTTTTCAGTCTCTCATTCTTGCATCTTTAATCCTTATAAAAATAGAGGGCGTATAGATACATTTGTAGAAAAATATCTATTATTTCTCTGCGAGGGAAGCGTGAAAATTAATGGGACATACGACTTTTAAAGCTCGAAAAAATGGGAGGGGGGAACTGTCAAATTTGATACATTATATCTCTGAAAGAATTCAATTCACAAACTCACTTTTTTCTAGAAAATTATCTTTTCTTTCTCTTATAGTACACACATTTTTAAACTTTTTTTTATTGGTATGTATTTATTTGGGAGAGTAAAAAATACGGGTATAATTTTCGGCGAAAATATGAGATAGTCACCTTGCGCGCATCATTACGGATAAAATATTGATCTAAACAGAATAGTTTGGGTATCTAAGTAATCCAAACAGTCTGTTTAAGAAACTGAACCACAATTCATTAACATTTAGTTTAATTTCTATTTTATATACCAATTTAAATGTTAAAAAGTTAAAATTTCAACTTTTCTTACCCCCCAAACATCTTTGGAGAAAATGGTTCAACTTGTGGTTCAACTTGTAGAACATAGCACAATATATATTACTAAAAATCTTATGTAAAAATATTCAATAGTTCTTGAGATATTGTGCGCGCAATATATATAAGAAAACACTTTGAGATATAGCACTTTAAGGATGTTACGTTTTTTCAATGTTTACGTTGAACAGCCGATACGCTTTCCCTCACAACTTTCATAATTACGGGAGTTTTTTTTACGCGGATCGTTTTAAATTGTCCAGAAAAGACTCGGGAATAATATATACGTTTTTCAAAAAATCGGAAGTTTTCGAGGTTAACGGTCGTATGTCCCCGTATTACGTTGGGAACAAAAAATTTGTTCCATTTTCTACGAAAGAATCTTAGTAAAGTATCCGCATAGAAGGTTAGAGAAAGATTACTTTTTCACCAATTTTAAATAGCATTTAAAATTCTTATCCGAACAACTTTTAATCATTTCGCATAATCTATAGGAATTCTTACTTTGTAAGCAATGGGAATGGGATTCTGTTGCATCGCCGTTAATCGATTTTTAATTTTTTTCTGATTTGCTGGTCAGTATTTGAATCACTTTCGTCCAAGGTCAATCCGTAATTTTTTGCAAACTCATCTAAAAAGGGAAAATGTGAAAGTGATTAAAGTCATGCGAATTGAAATTTCACAAAAAGTTCTAAAGCATTCAAGAAATGTTTCAATCCCATCGAAATTTGTTAATTCCGATTGCAAAACTCCAATCATTCACTACAAGTATTCCAAGCATTTTTACACACTTATTTAATTTGTTTCATTCATATAAAGTTCGAATCGATTTTCCTTTCATTTCCAAACGTATTAGAATTCTACAATTTTGTGTACTTCCGAGTTCATGATGAAAGAGAAGATGTCAAATTAATTAAAGTCATGCTAAATGAATTAAAATTTCACCAAGCAGTTCCAACGGAACCATGCAAGAAACGTTTCAATCCCATCGAAATTTGTGAATTGACATTAAAAACTACAACACCTAACTGCAAGTGTTTCAAACATTTTTGCACACTCTTTTAATTCGTTTCATGTATATAAAAATTGAAACGATTTCCCATTCATTGCTAAAAGTGTTAGAATTATGGAATTTTGTACACTTATCAGTTCTTCGTAAAAATACTATATTTTAACATTTCTGAACTTAATTATGACTTATTCTAACTAATTTAATTCTATTAAATTTTGATTCTATACAAGTGGCGACACCTGGTAGTGAATTTGAGAAAAGACGATTTCAAGATGCCATAATATTTGCAATAATGAATAACAAAATGAAAAGTAGAAAATAATTGAAATAATACCTGCTTTTTCACAACGCAAATAAAAGTAGTATTTTAAAAGCTTTCCCGCTAAAGTTTACACAGCAGGTTAACGATATATCAACCCTTTGCAGTTTTTGCACAAGCGGGTGGGTTGGTTGGTTTGTGTCTAAAACAGAACAAAAAAATCGACTTCTACGAAGACTTTCAAATACCGCCACTTTGGCGGCATGGATCTCAAAGGATTAATCCTTTTTAAGAATGCTAAATATACAAACTAATTTCGTTTTCATTACTTAAAGTCAAGGTTTACATACTAAGTTTTGAATTCTAATTTAGTTAACCTCTTAAGAGTCATTTTATTTAATATTAGCAGTACGCGTACGGGGTTGCCCATAGAATCAGCATTTCAGCAAATTGAAAAAAAAGACCACAATGACTTGAAAAAGTTTTGAATAATAAACATAAGCATTACTGACTTTCCCGCTTATTTTTTTCGCGATAACATTTCAAAAGTAGAAAAACAGTATAGAGTACGTTAATCCAAAACAATATTAAAAAATTGCAACGTGAAAATCATTATTATACAGCGAGCAAAATACGCGAGACAAATAAACACGTTAATATGCTGCCGAAATTAATAATCGAAGTCATTCAATTGAAGGTTATGACATCACCAGCGTTCTACACCGTCAGCCAATGAAAATGCCAGCAACGTTCATTAGAAAGTGTTGTGGGAGGAAACTATTTTCCAGGAAAAAATTAATTTAAAAAATACGGAAAAAGATATTTTAAAGGTTCTCGTTTTAAATCCGACAGAACCGTTCCAGTTATAAGCTGGAAAAATTGAAAATAATATTGTTGTTAGATGGATCGGATGCAGCAAATTTAAAAACAAAAATAAAAATTTGATGGCAAAACTGACTATTTTTTAAAAATTTCTCGAAATTCAGTTAATTACGTTTGAAGATTAAAACAAATTTCATTAGAAAGAAAATTGTTCTATCCGATGGTGTATAAATTATTCGAACTAAATTCAGAAACGATATTCTGGAAAAAAATGTTTAAAAGTCACCAGAAAAAAGCAAAAAACATTAAATAAGAAAATTTCTAGATTAAATTTTAAAATTTGGGCTTCGAGATGCATTAAGTCACCTTTAAGACAACCTGTGTGCCAAATTTCATGGCTGTGAGTTCTATAGATTCGTCTGAACATCGCGCGCATGCACACAAACATTGCCTTATAAGTATTGAAAATCACCGCTCCCATTTTGGAAAGGGGCTGCCGTTTTCGTTCATCTAAGAAGCCATAGAATACTTGAGATGTTTATGGATTCTACGTAATTTGTGTAAAATTATAAACCTAATTAATGATTAAATTTTTGTTTAAGCCTAAAAATGCGATAATTCGATGCACGTCAATATAACGGGCGCGACGATTAAGGGGGGCTAATAGTTAGATTGACTAGACTAGTTTTATTTAATTTTTATGTATGACGTCGATGTTTTCGTTTCGAAAGTTGCATGACTGAACATCATAGAATCAAGATTTCATTATAAATACTATTAATCAAATAGCCTGATCGTTACCTACTAAATTTATGTTAAATTGGGCACTTTTTCAAAATCATTTTAACTATCTTTTGGATAAGGATTGTTACTTGTATATCGTCGCTTAGCAAGCAACATCACTTATCTCAATTTTTTGAAATTTCAAAGAGAATAGAAAATCAATTTTTCGCAACCAATAGCGAATATTTCTGAAATTTTTTCACATTTAGTTGCAACTTTCGGTCCTATGTTCAAATCAGATGTGAAAAAAATTCAGATACATTCGTTTATTGGTTGCGAAAAATTGATTTTTTCTTTGAAATTTCAGAAAATTGAGATAAATGGCGTTGCTTGCTAAGCGACGATATATCCCATGGAATTTATGAAACCGCCATATGCTTTCACAACGACAAATCCCTGGGATGAATTTTGTGGCAGAAAACATCCGATTTAGCACCCGAAACTCTCGCTCTTCTTTCAAAAAGAAGATCGTCGCTTAATGAGCAACACTACGTAACACAATTTTTTTGAAAAATTTCAAAGAAGAAAACACTCAACGTTTCGCAACCAGTAGGAAATATTTCTCAATTTTTTAACATCTGATATGAACACGAGACCGCATGTTCCTGCCAGATTTGAAAAAATAACAAACGGAAATATTTGTTATTGGCTGCGATAAATTGAGTATTTCCTTCGGTAAACCTGGAGTTTACGGTGCCGGCCTGCTTCTCGCCAATTCTTCTTGGCGCAATTGCATGTGCTGTCGCCAAATACTGTTTTGGATGTGCAGTACGCTTTTTATTGCTCTCTTGCGCATGCGTCACCTGAAACAGAGAGATTGAGTACTTAATGCTTGCGGCATTTCAAGTGTGTACGGGGAAAATTTTTTAACTTAAAAAAACATCAGCGGCTTCGCTTTCAGCATAACGGAATAATCGTAGCTTCGCCTATTCATTGAGGAACGAAATATACAGAATAACATACACGTTACTGAACCGATATTCCATCCGAAGAATTCCAAACGAAGTTTTATTCAAATTCGAATTTATCGTCCAATTGCATCGAAGAGTTGAACAAAACAGACCAATCGAAACGTGGCGCAATATAGACTGATAAGCAAAACACCGATGAAAGGATCAATTTGTGCGTATGCGCTCTTGTCACTCGTTAAAAATATCGAGATGCAACCAAAACAAATGTTCTCTCATCGCCGTTCTTGGCGGCAAAGAGTTGGCGTTCCTAAGAGGAACGAAGTAGGCGGGCACCGTAAACTCCAGGTTAACCTTTTTCCTTCTTTGAAATAAAAATTGAGATAGGTGGTGTTGCTTGACGAGCGACGATATATAGAGTGCAAATACAATGTTTCTTTTTGGAATACAAGGAAAAGAAGCTTCAGAATTGAACAATGATTACAAACACTTATATCATTACTTCTATTAACTACACCAAGATTAAACACGAACTGTTGATGATCCCCGAAAATGAGCAGAGCTATATCAGGTCCATGAACCTGTGCACCCCAAAGGAATCCAAAGTTAATAGAGCATTAGAAACAAGACTCTGTTTGGAAAGCCCCAGGCATGCAGGAATATGATCAGGTGTGGCCTGTTCTGCAGTACATTTTTGGCAGATCTTAAAGCACTTAGAATCATCGGAGAAAGTCAAACTTCCCATACGCCCACCAAGGAAGCGAGTAAGAGTTGTTGGGTCGCGTGTGCTGCAGTCAATTGATCGACAGCCCACCTGGTCGAGAACCCTGATACCAGTGATGCACCGGTGGAATGAGCCAGATAGTTTTATTCCTGCTTTTAGCTCTAGAGAACAGCTCTAAGTAGGCGAGATGTGCAAAACAAAAATGGGCAACTTATCGGCAATAAGACATTCCGAAATTCTGTGTCCAGGATAATTGTTAAAATAATCATTTTGCTTTTAAGAAAAAAATAATTCACCCTAGGATAATCTTAAGAGTTTAGTTATATTAAAGTCCCATTTTAAAACACAAACTAAAAATTTCCATTAGTTAAAAGGAGAACTAGAAGTTATAATAAATTACAAAAATAAAGTGTTACTTGATAAAGCAATATTGTAGGTTTATTTTGCAGATCATTTCATAATATCCCACATGATGTGGTTTACATGAATCAAGTTCGGAGTTAACCTTCCAGCAGTGGCTCGTGTGTAGGAGACATATCTTGCATCGTATTATTTATAGCATTCATTTATAAATTTAAATGCAATTTTTATTTATAATCTAAATTATTTATATAATGGAGCTAATAAATACACATTACATAAATAAAAAATGCATTGATTTATCTGAAAGAACGCGATATATATATATGTAATGCGATGCACGATACAAGTTTCTACTACATACGCGTGATTTCATGAAGGTTAATGAAAAGCACCGACGTAATTCTTGCAAAGAAAATATAGGTTATCCCTGTATCTACATTCGTTTATATAAATAAAACTCGAGTTAAATTTTTATTTATATAATGGAGCTAATAAATACAGATTATATAAGTAAAAATTGCATTAATTTGTGAAAGAACACGATATAAATATGTAATGCCATGCCCGTTACAATTTTCTCATACAAACGCACGACTGCAGGAAGGTTAATGAAAAGCAATGACGCAATTCTAGCTATGTGGAAAATAAGGGTTATCCCAGTACCTAACCTAGTAAACTCCAATTTCCTGTTATATTGAGTTATTGGCAATTTGTGAATAACATTTCTTGCTCGAAATTTCAATTTGTATCTTTATACGACTACACAGATTTTTTCATAGATTTGCTTTTATTCACCACATTTCATAACAGTCATTCGTATTTCACGGATTAAATCATCTCGCTTGTTGCAAAAAAGCATTGTATACCTTATATAAATTTTTGTATGCATTTAAATCCAGTCATTCAAATTTATCAAAATACATCCAAACAGAAGAAAGTGTTCAAAGTCTACCGCAGAAAGACATCAGACATTAAAAGAATAATGCAATTTATCGAATTTTTTACTACCGGGCAATTACCAAATATTTTTTTGCTATAACAGCTTTGAATAAAATTCTATTGAAAGACAACGAGTGAAGATTTTTATTAATATATTCATGTAATCTTAGATTCATTCATAAATGAATGGTTAGCAGTTAATTGTTGAATCATTTTAACCAATTAAGCAATTTTGTAGCAAATATTATTAAGCAGTTCTCTCCATTAAAAAGAAATTTTTGCGCTTAACCTTTTTTACAGCTAGTTTTGCCATACTAATTTCAAAACTTATCGGCAATAAGACATTCCGAAATTCTGTGTCCAGGAGAATTGTTAAAATAATCATTTTTCGAAAAAATAATTCAGCCTGGGATAATCTTAAGAGTTTAGTTATATTGAAGTCCCATTTTGAAACCACATGAAGGCTATTTTGGAATGGATCTCGTAATTTTAATCTCGTGGTCATAACATAACACCACAGCATACCCTCGAACTCGGAGACGAAACGGCTCCCTGTCGGTTGGATGAGTATGTGTGAAACTTATTGAAAAAAAATTACATCATTAGATATAAAAACACTTGAAAGGGAACATAATTATACATGAACAAAGAAGAATAAAATGAAAAATATTGACACATTGAGGATTACAATCCGAGTATAATATAAAATATTTACAAGAGGAGTTATATTTGAGTGCAGGGAAAGGGTTGAATGTTTCCTTTAGTTAACACTGTTTCACACAGTTGCAGCTCCATGATTCGGGGCTCTTAGTGTTGTTCGATGCGACGAAAAAGAAGAATTGAATAATGTAACAACCGGTAAATCGTGGGACTGGTTTCTGTGTTCAGTCTTGTTATTTATACTGAGGGATAGCTAGAATTGTTACTCCAGGGTTGGCAGTTATGTGAAGGGTGAACTTTTCGAATGAATTACGGAAGAATTGGTGGTGGCTGTTTTAAAGCCAGTATGTTCTGCTGCTCAACTGGGTTTTCATCGAATTTCTGGTTCTAGGAGATGAATCTTTCAGATGACGAAGACAACACTTGAACTGGCCGTCACCGTATCTAAACCTCCGCATCACATCAGCGGGAGGAAGTTGTACTCTCGGTAGATTTAACGCGCATTTGGCCCGTATATGTGGCGATCGTCCTTGGAATAATGTCTCCAACTCACGACTCTCTGGTCCCGTAACATAGTGGTCGATCGCAATGAAAACACATTATTATAATAATGTATAGGGAGAGATAAAGGCAAATAATTATTTGTGTCGTTATCTCTCGACTTCCCTAAACTGTCTCGGGAACGAGATTGGGCTATTTTCCCCCTGACGGTTATTTTAGGGGAATGCGGCTCTTTGTCGACGTCGGCTCGAATGTCCGGCTCAGATCAGTCCTCGGCATTATCCTCTCTTAAAAACATTACCTTTCAATTCTCCCAAAGTCATTCAACGTCTGGCTTCAAAAATTCATGTCAGAAAAAATATGAATCAAAATTTCCCTCCTATGGGTACCTGGTCATTCTGGAATTTCTTGGAATGAAAAGGCAGACTCTTGCAAAGCAAGTTACTGTTTCCACGCCATTCATAGATTGGATGGCCTCAGAGGACATTATCTCCAACTTAAAAAAACAGTAAATTCAAATAACGCATGACAACTACCGTAAAAAAATACCAAGCATTGATTGGAAACGTTCCGGACATTCTAATCATCTCTAAATGGACTGGAAACAGTACAGGACAGGCTAATTGCACGCATAATTAGTAAAACCATCATAACCCAGGTCTTCTTCACAGATTCAACCTTCATCCCGACCCTTTGTGCATTGTCTGTAATGAAATCAATGATATTTCTCACATCCTTCTAAAGTGCAAAAAATATGCATCTTTTAGAGCTATTCTCTTGAACAAATTGAACATCGTCGAATCCAACATTACTTATGATGTCCTTCTTTCTCATGCCTTAACCAACAAAAGTCATCTGACCATCTTCATTCAAGCCCTCAAGTACTTTGATGTTCTTTAGCCGCATCCTTTTGGCATCGTGCGTTTCGTTGCCTCTGTTGCTCTGCTTGTGTTTTTTCTCCGCCGAAGACAATTTCGGATTTAGTCTGCATGGAAAGTTTGACGCAATGCTTTTTATGGAATGTTCTAATCATCATGGAATCGTTGTTTTGGAACGAACTGTACTGTGTTTAGCTTGGAACTAGGGGATTACAGCCTTTGTTGCTTCAAATCCCATAGATTTTAGTCCTCGGTCTGTCGGATAGTTCTTGCTGCCTCCAGGACGTTGGGACAAGAACTACAAGCGACGACTGCCGCTGCCTTCTGCTCGCCTCGCACTAATTATATATAAAAACAGACACCGTTGGGGGAGAATTACGAGAGTTTCCCGCGCCGATTCCAAACTATCTCGCAGTTCTGTGAGCGTCTCGTTCCTGTTCCAATGGCGCGACGATCAGAACCGTATTTAAAAGAAATAATTTGTTTCCAAATGCTTTTACCAAGCTCGAAATGTGTCATGTTTGCATGTATGTAAGGTTGGAATTTTGTGATCGATTTTTCACTCGCTTCTTAATACACTGGAGTTCTGAAACTTTGTAAATTTATTGGGTCTTGATGACAATGCAATATTTTGATAATTTTAGAGCTCTCAATTATAAATCCTTAAAAAAATTACAAAATTGCGTTTCACTCGGTAGGTTTCAGTGGCGCCATCAATAGTATTTTTGAGAACTAAAATACTTTACACATTAATTTAAATGTTTCAATAAAAATAAATCAAAACAAACATCGTAAAGGCACGAGGCGCTGATAACAATATAAGAAACTTGGAAAGCTATAATGAATGTGCTTTGAAAACGCTTTTAACCAATGCATTAAAAAAATTTCTCAAAAATCTGGAGGTCAAAAAAATCTGAAATCGTGAGGCGCAGGTAGAAAAGCTGTAATTAAATTAGAATTGTAATCACATTTATAATATTTTATATGATGAATGTTTGATAACATTTCGTTCCTGATGATAATCATTGTGGTTTTACATTTTTCTACCATTGTTTTCAGCTCTTCGATTTTTGTTTCGTCCTCCAGATTTTAGAGAAAAAATTTTCTTTTTTAATGAATTGGCAAAAGCGTTTTTTTATATTTATTTGTACTTGTGTCCTGAACACAGAGCATCTCGACGCCTAATAAACTCGCCCATCGTAATAATTAATACAGTTAAGCCTTCAGTAATTAATGTATTTATAGTTTCCTATTACTAGCAGAAATGCATAACTGCATGGCGAGCGAAGCGAGCTGGGATCACGTCGTGATCCCAGAAGAATCAACGTGATTCTTGGGTGTTGGAGAGCGGAGCGAGCAGGGGGTGTAACTACCTAGCAAGAAATATTTAGGAACATTCTTTTATGACCTACAAATTATTCAAAATTTATTGATAGAAGAATATAATTTTCTAAAACTATATTACCACTCGACAGTGACTGACGAGGTCCCAATGGAAAGTAAACTGTCAGTCACCGGTGACTGACATGGTGCTTAACGTCTTAATTGTTAAATTATTCAAAAAAGCAAAATTCAATTTATGCAGAATTGTATAACAATTGTGTAAAGCGGCCCCATAATTATATTTAATAGTTGCCAATACAATTAGGCTACGATTTTGAAAGAACAGATGCTTATTTGAAAACTTACCCGTGAAATATCTAGATGTAATGACGTTATTTATGCACGTTTCGTCAACCAGAGGATTTTCCGAGAAGAATTTCTGAACTTGCATTAATAAATCATGTTCAAGTCTATTCAACGGTGAAGTATTGGCGGAGGATGTTACAGGCCTGATAGAAGGATTTTCTGTTGGTACTGCGTTTTTAAGCATAATTTCAAATGTTGGAGATCCACAATCTTCATCTGAGGAAGTCAGACTTGCAGTCGAATTACTTCCTTGAAATTTTAAAGCTTCTGCTTCCGAGTTGATGTTTTCTAATGTGGCCATCTCTTGCAGACAAAATCGCTCCAAATCATCGTCATCGTCGTAATAGTCCCAAATGCTGCTATATCGTGAAAGACTGCTATTGTCATCAATGATAGAAGATGGCGTTGCGGGTTCTTGTGATGCAATGTCCGCGCAGTTGTAAGACGCATTGTTTGGCGAAAGAGGCCGGGAAGAATTATCTGGCAATAAAAACTCAGTTTGATGTCTTGTTGGCATCTTTGACTCCAATGATCCATCCCCTAGTTTGTAGTCAGTTGACATTTCCTCAAGAGACAGAGTTCCACTAAATATGCCTCCAATAGCAGATAATGAATGGGTCTCGCCACTTTCTGAATTTCTGGTTTTTCGCTTAGAATCAATATTCTCGGAGCTCATTTTTAAGTTTTCCTTGAAGTTTAGCGATATCTTATTCTCACTGTAAAGATTCAAATATTCGTTATTGTTGCAATCGTCATACAGAGAGCTACAGCTTAAACTAACGGGCAACCCATCATTTCCCTTTGTGCCAGAGAATGGCATTGGAGGATCAGGAAATTTAATGTCTGCATTGGTATTGGAAGGCATATCTGACGATGTAGGCTCTGTTATTTCATTACTGAAAGATGCTTGTTTTTGAAATAAGGACCCATCTTTCGGCTTGTACCTAGAAGGCAATGCCGAAAGCAACGATGCTCCATCAAATGCATCAGAAATAGAATATTTTGAATATGTCTCTTCACTTTCTAAATTAGTAGGTTTGTTACAAAGGCTACTATCAAGATATTTTCCTTCAATGCTAGAAGTTGTTGGAGACTTCTTGTTGGCTGCGGCATTGAAAAGCTTAAGTCCATCAACAGAATTCGACCTAGAAAAGGACTTCTCCGACAAAGAAACCTCACTCGTTTCATTTCCGGAAGACGTCTTTGGTGAAGAGAATTCAGCCTCAGGCTTGTGACGAGAGGAAACCTCTTCTAGAAATGACATTCCGTCATTTGCATCAGAGTCAGAAGATATCGAATGAGCTTCCACCGCATCCGAATTTTTCTCATCTAATCTCATGTCAGCATTTTCCTTAGAGTTTAGGGGCATATCACTGTCGTTCATTGTTTAAAACCTATAAGAACAAAATATTGCATTTTGTTAAAAATTCTCGGTAATTGTTTCTATAACAAATTATTTGCATTTTTTTCTACATTTATGATAAATTTTAATTTTAATATTTCTGTCATTGAACTTTGGCAAATATCAACGATTATGACTTTAAGGAAAAGATAAGAGGATGTCAAAATAAATTATACTATTACAAAAAACATTCTGTGGGTGTATGGTGTAAACAGTCCAGCGCGCAGGATAATGGAGAATGAGGGTTTATTCACAAACATGCAGGAAAACGCATAGCACAGGTAACAGGAAACAATAGATATTGCACAGAATAGCAACGTAAACAGACAACAATCGACAGGTAATAACAGTTCAGCACTTTGAGATTTAGCAACACAAACAGTCAGCAAACACTAATGACGACAATAACAGCACTTGCAATGGCGTTCAGCTCAGCTCACCAGCTTTCTAGATCGCTTTGCAGACGAAACTCAAAGGCGTTCCAGTCGAACAACACTCCCTTTCTGATCCAAATGCGGTCCTCATATACTCTCTCCGACAGGCCGTGACGTTACATGGAGTTTTCTCGTATATTCAAACGTATTTCTTTCCTAATAGATATATCAAGAAAAGGATCGCATCTTCTGGAATCATCGATTTGTCGTCAAAATGGTCGCCAAGGTCAGGGGTCCTGGAGTGGCCGCTGCCCGTCACTCCATGCTTACCCCTGTAAAACTCCTTCCCCAACTATAAGACTAGCGAGGTAGGAAAGCGACACTACATCTTTGTAACAATACATACAGAAAAAAATGAACATCTGTCTTATTGTGAAAACCTAAACCAATAATAGCAAGAGTGAAATATTAGAATAATTGCGATTGATAACTGAATATTGAATAATTGTGAATTATCATAAGAAAGCATTCTACCTTCATGTATATGAATATCTTAATCAAAGGATCTGAAATTATTTAATAATGAGTACTCGACATTTTGAAGATGCACCATTTTAAGAATTTTTATTGAAAATGCACCAGATAGATCATTCTCTGCATGATTTTTACACGTAGATAATTCATTTTTGCTTCTAGGAAATTACTGGACATTATTTTCGTACGTGAAACATTTGAAAACTTCATAATTTCATTTCAAAGTTATGAACTCAGGAGAAATTTAAAATTACATTTCTCAATTTAAGATGAAATAAGATGCTAGAATCAAATTTTATAAATATAACGGTATGTTTGCTTTGATGCCCAAGTTAGAACCCTTAATGTAAGGACCCCTACGAAACTTTCCGATCATCTAACATGAAATAGAGTTACAAACAGAATTCGACTATATAAACCGTATTGATTAATTTCATGTTTAATTAATGAATGAGACAAACTCATTATTATTTAATAATGGAAGAATTTGCTATAGAAAACAGCTGAGCAACAAAATTGAACGAATAGATGGCTGATCTTCCTATAAAACTTTTTTCTTTTAAGATAAATATATTAGATTAACTCTCTCGCACCGAGCGAGGTAGGGTGTCCGCCACAGCCTATTTTCCGTGCTCCTTAACCCTTTCGGGCCGAGCGCCGCATCCTTGCGTTACGGCGGAAGTGCTGCTGTGGGCCGAGAGCCGCACATATGCGTTTGGCTTTCGGAACAAAATGTTTTCTATCAGATGTCGTTACTATTCCATGTTTCTTTCAAAAGATTGGTCCCGTACATTAGTATTTCTCTCTCTGAGGTCAGATTGTAGTCGGCTACGTGTCTGAATTATTCAATTAGAATTAATGGGTTTTTTTGGGAGTATAAACAAACACGTGCTGGCGAGTGTAAATAGAAGCATATGTTAAAGAGCTCTTTAACTGACTTTGGAGTGATTGTTTCTAGTTTATCCCGTCGCTTGGGTTGAGATTTTATGGGAGATATTCTGTCAACGGTTTTTATGCCTCTGTTTTATTTTTGCAGTTATTGCTAAAAGAACGCGTTAACTTTCCGAGGTGGAAATATGTACATTTTTAAATGACAAATCTATGGATTTTTCCGACGATAGTGATAAAGCAATAAATTATTAGAGTTCTTTAGGTTTAGATAGTTGTGAATCATCAAATTCTGAATTAGAAGAGGATAGTACTAATATATCGATTCCAATTCCGCCATGTCAGTGGAGTCCTAAAATAGAAGATTTTTCAGAAGGCTTTGAAGAGTTAATTATTACAATTTTCTTGAAGTACTTTATAACATTGAATGTAAATATTTTTTCCTATATTTTCGAATTTTGCATCAATCTAGTGTTTATTTAGGTACTTTCAATTATAGGGAAATACACTATACTTTTATTTTTTATTCAAAATCAAGTATTTTAATTAAACTTTAAGATTTAGAATATATCGTTTACCGCATATTTAAAAATGGTTTCATTTCTATGTAAAGGACACTTTTTATGCATTATTATGTAACGCGCACTTTTAATGCGTGTTAGGCTTAGCGGGAGAAAATGCTTCGGCCGCTGGGCAGGGATTGCGCTTACCAACTCGGCCGGTGGGCACGTTTCCTTCAGCGAGCGGCCGTCCCGAAGGAGTTAAGGGAAGTTTACAGCAAGCGGTGGGCTGGTGGTGGGGTAAATGACCACCCTGCTTGGGAGAGTCCAATTCGTGTCGTATCTTCCCAAAAAGACCCGGCTTCAAACCGGGTGTTTTGGGGAGTGTATGGTTTAAACCGGGAAAGGGCTAGAAGAAAAAAAGTTGCCTCGGGATTAGAGTTAATCATTGTTTGTTAGCAAGAGTCTACATCTAATTGAAAAGCCATCAACAAGATGTTAAATGTTTGTTGCATTTCCACATCATGGGTTGTAAAGACATCATTGGTTTTTTTTAACCTCTGGGACAAAAATGAGACTTGTACCTTAATTTTGTGATATGAATCCCTGCGCTGACACTTAACAGAAATTGCTTAATCCTTTGCAATCTCATGTCGAGTCAGATTAGACATTCTGAATGATGAATCTTTTATATATTCTTGTTGGATAGCGCTTATTATAAAAACATAGCAAAAACAGATTGATTTTTAGGAATTGGAACAAATTAATATTTTTCAGGCTCCTGAAGCTCTAAATCAATCCTTGGATTCACGCGTGTATAATTTTCCATCTTATTATCATTCAGAGTGCAAAGGGTTAAAATAAAGAAAATAAAGCAATGATGGCAAAGAATACACAAAGAGAAAATAAAAGATTAATTTTTAAACTTCTGTCAGACGCAACTTTTAAAGCCACTTTGTTGAAATAGATAAAGAATGCCTATTAGATCGGTTGAGAGAGCAAACCATTCGAGTGTGATATAGTGCATAGTGTAAACAATCCAGCTATAGACACTGTTAAGGCATATCTAATATATATTTATGGAAAAAAATATATTAATCAGGCGGAAATTCACTGTAAATATATTTTACTTTCGATTAATAACAGATTTTAATCAAAAGTTTATCCTAAAAAGAACTTTATAAAGAAATGAGTAAATCTTGCAAAAACCAGTTATTCTCTCGTATGCTGGTAATTGACAATCCCATCATTTTTATATTTGAAAAATGCAAGGAAAAATTATTTTGAACACCATATTTCAATTTTCGCATGTCTATGTAATTTGTTTTAATTTATTTAGACAATCGTTAGTTTTTTATGCGCAAAATTTCTCAAGTTAATAAAGTTACAGACACAAAATAATTAAAACAACGAAAATTCATTTTTATTCGCTAAATTCGCGAATTAAAAACTTATTTATTCACCAAAATTAGCTTACGCTGATCAGCAAGACATTTTGATGATGTCACTGGCTTTTCACTTAAACCTTAAAGTATTCGAAGTTAGTGAAGCACCTATACATATTTCACACATAATAGAGAAAATAATTATACATTCCCTTCAAGATAGTAAATAATCCGGACGACTTTTGCGATTGTAGTTTTAGTAAACAAAAAATGACATTTCAGCCGAACAAATCAAATTCATTTTAAACATTGAAATTGAAATAATATCCGAAATCAAACTTTTGCGTCACTATTATTCACCAATGTTTTAATTACCTGTATTGAAGTACAGTAAAACCCCAGAAATTCCTGATAATGCGAACAACTTTTTAATTTTCTGAGAAAATTGTACTGAAAGAGGAAAGAAAAATAATTACGAATCACAAACAAAGCTAATGTTTATTCCTAACTTAAAAGAAGTGTTTGAAATGGTCTTTAAGAATGAATACGGCACATTAATTAGTAGAAACAAACTCGGATATTTTCTTTTTACCCTTAACTTGTTTGCAACTGTTCCATGCAAATCGTCGCGTGCTTTTTCCGTACGCCTTCAGATAGTATCCAGAGTCAATACTCTACTGCATTTGGTGTATCAAGAGTATTTCACCAAATTTCCCGGATAATCCGGGATACGAACAGAGGTCAGCCCCAATTAGTTCGGATTCCCGAGGTTCTACTGTAATGGGTAATGCAAACTGCAGTTTCAACCTGTATTTCCGTTCCCATCTTTGCAGCACTTTTTGTTGGTTCCCCCTCCCTTAGTTGGTTGGTTGTTTGAGGTTTAATGGCGCAAGAGCCACTTTTGGCTAAACTGCGCCAATCAAATGTTAAAAATCAACACAGTTGTACTAAAAATGTTAAAATTCAGTGAAAGTGTAAAAGCGAAATTGTTTGAAATGAGCCAGATGTTTTTTTTTTTTTTTGCTTTTTGTACAAGTTCAAAAGGACTAAATGCTCATAAAAAACCCAATGGTCTTTAAAAAATTGAAAATATTTGGATGATATGTCTCACCCACCAAGTCTTGCATGGTTACAGACGATGAGTTAAAATGATACTCGCGATGACATTTAAAAGAAGAACATTCAATTAAAATATGGTGAACAGTAAAATCAACTTGACAAGTAGGACACCATGGTGCCCTCTGGCCCTCTCCATCCCTTAGATGGAATGAAATCTGAATTAATAAAAGTGATTTCCCGCCATTTACATTTTCTCCCGGTTTACACCAGTATTCCTCTGGTCCCTTGAAAAGTGCAGACTAGGGGTAATGCTATGGTTACCATAATTTTTTGGTTGTAATCCGGACACCAAGGAAGGAGGGGGGGGGGGGGTTGGTTCTTAGGTCAAAGTATAGTATAAAATTCTAAAAGCACCTACAAACCGCTTTTCATAACACTAGCACAGGAGTTGAGGTGCGATTTGAAAAAAAAATTAAGACGTCAGAATACAAAGATGATGCAATTTTTAACGCGAGACCACATTCCCTTCATTGGAGTCTCGGTAAGGATATTGATTCGCATGCCAGAAACGCCACAAAAAACGTTTTATGGGAGATCCTCTATCTCGGTAACTGCATATGTTGAAAACGTAACTAATGTCTTGTTTTAGAGATAAAGGGTAACAACCGAAGTTACAAAAAAATTGATAATCAGAAAAGACTCACGCGAGTAAATTAGTCCTACGCCTTTAACATCAACGGCTGTTTGAAAAAGACAGCCTCCAGTCATTTTTTTGTTAATGTTTGGTAATTCAAAATTAATTAATGACAAACTGAATTAAAAGAAAACTGCCAAAACTTTTAATTTTCCGTTTGAACTGGGGCTTAGATAAGCGGGCTCATCGACTTCCTCATCAACGATGGATGTGAATAGAGTAAACAACAAATTTTCTTTCATTGGCGGCATTGCAGCTTTTTAGAATGTGACAGATTTTCCCTCTTTCAACCAAATTCCTCTCTTGCTGCATGCACTGGAGCAAATCCGGACATTAGTCCGTGGACGATATCCGGACGCATGGTAACCCTAGGTAATGAATTTTTATTTGCAGAGACAATTTTTAATGTGTGTAATAAAGAAAAGTACATAGCGAGTTCAGTCAGTTCACACACGCTTTAACTTAAATTGTTTCATGCACTATATAGATGGAATTTTGTAATCAAATAATCGCTCACTTTCTCATGTCCTGGAGTTCGGAAATTGTAGGACAGTGCGTCCCTTATGATCAAACAACATTGACATTTTCATGAAATTAATCCGTTAATTAAATAAACTCAATTTCGATTTCATATTCAAGGAGACGAGGAAGAAAGTTTGAATTCCATGTTCCACAAAATCTATAATTATGGCTCGTGAAATATATAAATAGAATGAAAGACTAAAAAGTAAAAAAAAAGATTTTAGAAGCACGCTTTCACTTATTAACCCTTTAACTCCGGCAGTCGTCAATAAGTGATTAAGCAAGCCTGCCTTGCATTCTGGCGATCGTTAATAGATGATTTGACATAGACTTGCGTCTCTCCATATTGGTCTAATGGTGTGTCGGAAAGGAAATTATTATGACGCTTTTCACGCTCAAGTTAAACGCTTATAGCTCCGCAACCAAATAACATAGAGAGTTCGTTTTAGTTTCATATAACAGAGAAAGGTAGACAATGAAGATTGCAAAAATAATTTTAGAATTTGTGATTACGGTTTAGTCACAATCTAGTTGCAAAGCTTATGAAATTCACGAAGAATTTTACATAGAGTCACATAGTCGCATTGGACTAATAATCAATATAGACTATAGAGTTAATAGTCACATAGAGCTACTTTATCTACATAAAGTCACAGTTGAGTATAGTAAGTAAATCTACGCCCCTCAATGCCAGCAGCCGTTTCGCAGAGACAACCTCCCATCGATTTTTTTAAACTTATTATTGTATAGAGCTGTCGCCAATAGATGTCCAGCAATAATTTAATATATCTTTATACATAATTTTTATTGCGGAATTTATAGATTAGTTTATTGCTTTTCAAAGAACAATATCGCAAAACTGTATGGTCTCACAATTAGTCCGAGGCTCTTTACTATATTCAGATGATATCTTTACGATGTTGTGTGGCAGTCAGAATATCAAGTCAACATGCGTCGATATCGTAAAATATCCTGCGCTAATAGGGGTGCATCAAATTACTGATAATGGGTCACAGGATATCATGAAGCCATTTTCAGTCATAATATTATATCTGTGCTGCAGTGGCGAATCCAGGGTTTGGGTCTGGGCGTGGCTGAGGTATAAAAAATATTGAATCATGGAGACGAATGTCAAACATTATGGCTTATATAAACCAAAACACTTTAACTTCACAGACTTTCCTCACCTAACAATTAGAATCATAAAGAGCACTACAATACTTTCGATAATTTAATAAAAAACACAATGTAAATAACTAGCAAAAACATGTTTTTGACCGTGTCAACGCTACAAGTACGAGTGGAATGATTACAAAAGTAGGAAAATTTTAGATCCTGTCAAAAGCCAGGAAGAAATGTCACTTTTTTAAAAGGGAGATTAAGGAAAAACAGCTGTAGTGATTTTTAATAAAATAAAAATTTATGGTCTTGCTCTGGGGGGATGCAACCCCATAGGCCCCCCCGGATTCACCACCGAGATTCTGAGTTTAGGAATGGGTATTCCCAAACAGCTAAATTTTCAACAGGTATATACCACCAGCTAGTCAGACTTTGAAATCAAAATGTCGTCTTTAAAGACATGTTAATTTTTTCTTTCATTTAGTTTTGAGGTAAAGAAAGGAATTAGAAATTGATTTTTATGCTTTGATATTTTAAAAAATATTTTATGCAAGAAAAGATAGAAAATTATCTTTAAAAACGACTTTTTTTACATTTTTTAAAAACAATAAAAAAGACGCCATTCCCCCCAAAAAAACTTCCAGAATTTAATTTTATTCAACATTTAACTTAATCTTTGTGTTTCAAACATAATTTAATAGGAATGTATGGAAATATGTGCTTTAAATTAATCTGGGCGTTAATGGGAGAAAATATCTAAAATTTATCCAAATGCGTAAGTGAACGAATTATTTGTGAAGTTGATATTAATACTAACATTAGCAGAATGCGATTCCGACTCTAGGTCTCGATATAACACAGAATGAAAAATATCCTAAACACGTTCTTGCAGCTGTAAATATGATACAGATTATTCTAAATGAAAGAACTTCAATTTTATGAAAAGATTGATGAAATACACTAAATACAACAGTTGTTTCTCATTCATTAGACATAAGCATGATAAAGCGAGGTTAATCTGGAACTAGAATCCCTCGTTTTCTGTTCATTGCAAGCTCAATGCTTTAAGAAAAAATTGCAACAGTTTTACACTACAATATTGTTGAGGGTGAATATCTCAGAGGAAAATCTCTTACCAAATTGCAAATATTCTCTTCAAATTGATGAAACCTGTCACAAATCGCTTAAAAATAAATTTTTGGCTTGTTCTTTCCTCAATAATGTATTATCGCTTCTCTCGGTTATAATGCACGAATACAAAAAAAGCAACCGCTTGCAGGCGAAAAGTGTTGTGGATCACTCGTAAGTAGTATAAAGAAAACCAAACGGTAAAATGTAAGTTTGCTGCATTTCATCAAATGTATGTATTTGATAAAGATTGCGTCACTGTTTCACGAATTTGCCATGCAAAGATATAGAAATTGTTGATATCATTGTTACGGCTGGCTGATGTAGACTGCATTAATGTCGCACTGTAACTGTTTTCCTTTCAACACATACCAACATTTTCTATTTGTGTGTTCATACCTCTTATATGCAAATCTCTCATTAGGAGTCAACCATGATTTATCTCATCACTTCTTTTTGTTATATTGAACGAAAATTAAAATGTGACCACTTGGAGACAAAAAAGTTATAAGAATAACTTTTAACCACTTAAGGGTCGCATTTTTTGTTGTTAAATAAGATGACCCCCTCCTGTTTCGGAAAGAGGCTGTCCTTTTCATTCATCTAAGAAGGCATAGAATACTTGAGATGCTTATGGATTGTGCGTCATTTTTGAGTCAAATTATAAAGCTAATTAATGATTAAATTTTAGTCTATGAGATTAAAAATGTGATAATTCGATGCACGTTAAAATGGCGGGCGCGAGTCTTAGGGGTCTATTCTGGTACCCCCGGTTGGGTTGGGTTCCGCACGTTAACAACGGAACCCAA
>BGPR01003106.1:89926-100507 GCA_013235015.1 Araneus ventricosus | reverse complement strand
CCCAACCCAACCGGGGGTACCAGAATAGACCCCTAAGCCAGTGTTGGACTCGGTACATGTTACTGTATCTGCGCGGATGAATATAAACATTTAGGTTCACGCTGTGTGGACAATGACAAGTACTTATGCCGATGGGATAACTACATGTCATTGCGGGAAAAAAACTGATATTTTTTGTGAAAATTATGGATTACACATCTTGGCAATCTCAGTTTAAATAATTTTTTTTAATATTTTTGTAACTGATATAAAGAGTTAATCAAACAATCAGAATCAAGTCTTAAAAAATGGGTTTTAGCTATATTAATTTATTTTATATTATTTCCAATCTAGTTTTTCTGGAAATTGTAAAACCATGGCTACTTTAGTTATTTTATTTTACTTTTATCAAAACATTTTTTTGGACTACCATCACCTTGATAAAATTAAAGATGCATCATCTTTTCTTTTTTTACAGCTAATTATAATTTTGATACTGTTAACACATTAAAATATTAATAATATTATACCTTTTTTATTGTTTCAGCATTTGAACTTTTTTATATTTACTTTCAAAATCATATTATTTGCTTGTTACATTTGCTTCTATTAATAGTGATCATTTTGGCACTGTCTCCCCATTCAAAAAAATTAGTTTCTTTGTGGTTTTTTAATGTCGTGGCTCTCTGATTTTTTCCTTCTATGTACATTCGGTACCAAATTATGTGTTTGTTTCAGCTCCTTGTGATGATTTGGGCACTGTTTCTACATTAAAAGAATGAATGATATTGCTATAAAACTGTCTTGTGGGTGTACGTGAATGCAGTCCAATAAGCAGGATTTAAAAAATAAATCTCTTTATTTTAGAAAGATTATTTTAAGAGAAGAAACCCAGCACAGATAAAAGATCAGCACTTGTACAAATTTACAACCAAGATTACCATTAAATCTCATTTACAGCACTTTCAAAAGCAATGAAATGTCTCTTGGTTCACCAGCTCTCTTGCTGATCCAAGTCCAACTGTCTACTCTTGGTTTCAGAGCTTCCTTTTATACTTTTTCAACAGGAAGTGACGCCAATACGTAGGAAGTGACGTAATCTCCAGAAAGTTTATGAAGTTACTGGCTCCCAGTAGAAATAGGTCCACAGTTCAGAGTTTTTCTAGAAAATTCCTTTTGTCGCCAAATTTTTCGCCAAGCCAACAAGTTTGTTGCCAAGATTAGCATGTCAGAAAAACAATTTTATAGCTTTGTAACAATATTTTAGCTTTTTTATTGTTGAATTATTTTATCCTTCTATGTACATTCTATACTATATTTTGTGTTTGTGTTATGTACATCTATTGCTTGTAATTATTTGGACCCTGCTAATAAATTATAAATTTAATGATGATGTAACTTTTTGAATTACTTTGCATTCTGATATAATTACTTCTACTGCATTTAATATTTTATTTTGTTCTTCCTTTGACGTGAAACATACTTGTTTGCGTTTCAGACTATCATAATTTTCTGAGTTACTGCAAGAAAACAATAGAATAACATGGCCCATTCTTCATATAATAGAGTAGATTCGTCCTTTACGATTAATGTGCAATAGAATAGATTAATGTGAATAATGTGCCGGAGAATAAATTGAAATTAAAATAATTTTAAAATAATCTTTTAATTTTTTAATTATATTAATTTTATTAAGTTTGAATTACAGATTTGCTCTGAGCTTTCGGAATGAGGAATGAAATATATTTTTATTATTTTTTCCTTTACAGGATTTGGCAAGGAAAGTATCAGAGAGCCAAACATGAAAAAACTGCAATTTGTTAAGAAAGCATGAGAGATTCTGGAAAATAGTCAATATTGAAACAAAGGAATGGGCAAAAAAAAATTGAATCAATTTCTACAAAAATTTTCTAGGATAATTTAACCCCCTCCCCATGAAGTGAAATGAAAGATAAAATGTTAAGGCATATATAATTTAGATTTCATAAAAATCAACGAGTCACTGCAATCGGGATTGCAGCTGAAAATGCAATTAATCCAAGCTTGAAATGGTTTAGTTTGATGCAGTCACATGACGAATGTAAGCTGCACCCTTCAATCGCAATCAGTTACTAAAGCACATAGCACACGGAGAGCTATCGTACGCTGTTTTCGTCAGCATGAGCGCAATGCCACTGACCAAAAATGTTTGTAGCACGTGACGCATTGAGAAAACAGGTCAGGCAGGATTTCGGACATCGTTGGGGCGAACTACGTCACCGTCAAAGTCACACCCGATTGGTTTGAATTTTCGCCCGTCATTTTATTCCCGTCTGCAAGGACCCTCCCATGGCAATCACCTGTTACGCATTACCCTCAATTGTTTCCCGTCTGCAACGGACCCTCCCATGTCCATCACCTATTACGCATTACCCTGCCTCAAATTACCCCGTCTAGCTTCATCCCTGCCTCCCCCAAAAAAAACAATTAGGGATGGTAACGAAAGCAACCGAATGTCTTCGAACAAAAAGCATTCAGTTCCCAGGCTATAAAATTACTCATATAGAAAAAATATTTGATAGAACTGGATTTACAGCAATTGCAAATAAAGTTTTATTTATAGGTAACATTTTGACAGCAATAAGCTAATCTTCTTTTAAATGTATACTAATCAACAGGGCAATGCAGTTTGTGATCTAACATTTCACACACACTTGAATTCGTAAAAGGATTGTTGATTTTTTAAAAAAAATACTGGGTGAGTTTCTGCAGGTGTCGTCCTCGTCATCTGACCGCTGTTCAAAATTACGAGGTCCGCGAAGGAAGCGAGTTCTTGCTTACTTATACAGCAGCTTCTCAACAGTAAACTCGCGGTGCCCGCAGACTAAAGACCAATTTACTGAGGTTAATAATCGAAAAACAGCCCAAAGAAAAATATTTATTGAGAATACTGATTTATCTCTTGCAAATAAATTTCAAATCCTCAGCAATAATGATGATTTACCCAAGGTAGAAACCCCTAAAATTGCAGCAATTAACCTTAAACTCTCACCAGACTACAATCTAATTCTTTAACCCTTTCCGGAGCACGACATTAAGTTCTTTGAAATATAATGAAAAAACATTATGAATGGATTTAGTTTATTGTCTAGACATGTAATATAATTTATTTTTTAAAAAATTGCCTCCTTCTGTGGGGGAGGGTGTCCCCCTCTTTTGACATCCCGTCCTTATGAGGACTACTTCGAGAACAGCGATCTCGAAATTTGCCAAAAATAAAGTTTATTCTTACAGAAAATCATAAATTAAAACTTCAAGAATATTGGAGGAAAGTTTTCGAGTGAATTTGCTAAAACTGTAAACATACCAGACTCAAAAATTCAAAGTCAATGAATTTTCACATTTTTAACCTCTAATATTTCCGGATTGGAAACGAAGTTAAATGTGCTGCCATCTACATTCCAAAAAGAGTTCTATTATCTTCATTTTTCTTGCCATTTTGGGGATTTTAAGATGAATTGGGATTTTTTAAAGAAAATTTTAAAGTTGATGTCCTCTTTTGTGACCACCGTGCCGGAAAGGGAAGAAATAAACATGACCTTTCCAAAAACTGAAAATAAATTTTCAAATGACTTTAATCAAATTAGCCCATCCTCCGATGAAGACAGAAGGGAAGGAACCGAACTGCTAGTCTCCAATAAGAAAGAATTTGTACCGTCACGGAAAAAGAAAAGGAGCCATCCCACATTATTTAAAACAAAATGTACCAATTTTCAAGTAATAACGTCTAGTAAAATGTTTAAAAATTTCCGAAGGGTCATATACATATTCATAATTGCTATAACTTCAAAATTTCCTATGAAAACACACATGTCACTCGATACATTTCAAAACTACATCAACATTTATGGTCGGAAACCAAGTTTCATCAACATAACCTTCTCATTTCGAAATTATTAGCAAATAAATTTTTGAGTCTCTATTGTTAAAGTAAAATTTGGAGTTTTTATTGATATCCTGAGAAATAATATACATATTGACGTGGAATTTGTTTGGTGCAATACTATGAATTATTCTACATATTTTACACTTCTACTTTTGGTTTAAAAATATTTAAGCACATGAAATAGTTTATAAAAATTGACATTTAAAAACTTTTGAATAGCAACCCTTATAAATTTTAAAAGTTACAGAAGGCCATTTTATGAGCCTATGCAAAACTTCAGCTTATTCGTGCTGGTGGTAATGAAATTACATTAAATTTTCCACCTTCGTTTTAGAACAAAGTACTTCAGGGAGCATTTTATATTTCGAGAAAGTATCAGTTTTCTTCAAGTGGTATTGTTACGTATATTGGATATTTATAACATTACTATTTAGATGAAAGCTGTTTAATATGTTTTTTGTCTTTTAAAAATCACGATTGGTCCATTTTCTTTTCTGACGGGGTGCAAAAATATGAAAACAATAAAGCAAAAAAATATTTTTTCATTGCATTGTGTTGTTTGAAGATTTGAATTTTCTAACTCCAACGGGAAGTCACAGTAAAAATACATCAGAAATAATAAATTACAGATAATCAAACTTAAAAAGGTGATAAGAAGATTACAAATATTCAAATATTGAAGAATCATATTCGACCAAAACTAAATTTCGTTTGAATTTATAAAATAAATTCAAATAGCTCCAACTTTATTTTTATTTTTTAAAAAATTGCAACTAATGAGAAATTTTCAAAATTATATACTCTAATGTAGAAACTTCGTCTGAAGTCTTTCGCGATGGCCAATAAACTGCATTTGCATGTCTAATAGTCATGGTCAAGATCAATCTCATTGACATAAAGGGATGAGTGTCCGTAATAGTTCTATGAAAGTCTCATAAGAGCTTCGCTTGAGACTAACAATCTAACTATAGATGATTATAAACACCATATGCCTAAATATACGTTGAAGATCCAATTTAATCAAGGGTTTCGCAAAAAAATACATTTCATGCGCTCTCACAACAAGAGCGCTTATTTGAGTAATATAAGAAAAAGAAAAACATGCGACACAACTCAAGATTTGAGTGAAATAAATCTTGTTTCACTTCATTAATATAGTGGTGATTGATTTTTACTTTCTCGTCTTTCTTATCAATCACAAATTGGATTGTAATCCTTAAAAATTCCGATCTGAAGATTTTAATGTATCTCAAGCTTTTAGAAGACCACAATCTAATTTTTATAAACATAAGCGTCTGTGTACACAATATTTTTAAAAAACGAAAAAAAATTCCTTAACTGTTGAATAAAAAGATTTGCCATTTGAACACCAAAATATTATGCTAGAATCAAATTTTTGACGAAATCCTTCTACTTCAAGTTCGTCTGCTTGTCTGTTTGTCGAATTAAAAACTTAAAAAGATAACTAAATATCTCAAAAAGATGAATGAGTCAAAGAGTCCTCCCGGGCAGAGATTTACTACGCTCCCATGCCTGAGCTATAAAAACACAGAAGATCCTGAAAATGATGTCCTGGCAAAAAGAAATGGAAGGACTCAAATATCAAGTTAGTGAACTGAGCATACCATGGAGCTGACATAAGTAGAAGTTATTTTAAAAGATCTTTATCTTCAACTTCGTACGATTTTCCTATGTTCCCAAAATCAATTAAAGTTTCGGAAGTGGAAATAAGGATACTTATCAGTTACTGCCAAAGCGGCGTAGGGCGAAAATAAATGTCGAATCAAATGTACAGGATAAAACAAATCCTACCGTAAGTGATAACAAATATCAAAGTCTTGAGAATTTAAAAAATGACTCTGGCGTAAGCCCCGAAATTCTTACCTTCCCCCCTAGTATTGCTTAAGAAAAGATATTCTTTTCCTTGTGAGGTCAAACTGATACATGACGAATTTGGTCCAATTGAAACCAAGTCAGTAGGTTTATTCATTAAACTATATTCATAGGACGCGGAAAAGCATGAAAACAATAATCGACTTGCTAGCAAGCGAAAATCTGGAGTATTATATAATTACCCCTAAAAGGGATAGACCTATCAAGACTGTAATTAAAGGACTTCACTCCAGATCCCAGGAAATTAAAACTTTCCTTGAAGAATACCATAAACTAGCTGATGAAAAGGCTGAAAAATTAACCAGTTTGCACACGAAACTCCCAATACCCTTCTTCCGGTTACCCTTCCAAACAGATAAAACTATAGGCATGTCTGGCAAATCGAAAATTTATTAAATATGAAATTCGAAATGCAAATATTCCAAAGGATAACTGGCTATCTGCCATTTTCAACTAAAACCTGCACAATCACAGTGGAGCATCATGTAAGCTCAAAGCAAGATGCCTGAAATGTGGCGAGAAACATTCACATCAGCAATGTTCTAAAATTTATCAGCTGAACGAATAGAGAAAATAGCTAATTCTAAATGCATTGATTGTAATAAAGAAGGGCGCGTTGCCTTGTGGAGAGGTTTTCTTATTTATTTGTTTACCCAAGAGGGTGGTAAGGCCTTCCACAGGCCGGAGGGGAAACATAAAACAAAATAAATGAACTGCATTAAAAAAGAATTTACAAAGAACCCCAAGGAGTGAGCGGAACAATTTAAAAATCATCGTTCACAGCAATGAACTCAGAAAAAGGATAAAGAGCAAAAACACAAAGCACAAAAGATAAAGTGCAAAAACACAAAAAGCGTAACATTAAAAACACAAAAAACAAAAAGATTAAGAGCAAAAACACAAAATGTAACAACTCAAAGAGCAAAAACGCAAAAAACTAAGCATTAAAAACACAAAACACATACAAAAAATAAAGATAACCAAATTAAAATCAATAGCATTTAAAACCAAACAGTTACAAACAAAAATCGAGAGACAATAAGCATTACAAAAACTACACAAAAGCACACAAGAGATCTAACAAGAACTTCACATTGGACAAGATAACAATTCAAAAGAAAACAAAGAAATTCCTAAAACCTTCGAAAACTCGAGAACAGTTAACCGAGTATTAGAATGACATCACGTTGAAGAAAATAATAATAATAATAATTTCCAGAAACCGGAACACTCCACTCAAATCCAATGACTCAGTACTGATTAAGCCTAATGTACATGTCCCCACAGAATCTGAGGAACTTTTCAAGTTGCAAAATGCACACCCTATTTTTCGATAAATTTTTGAACAACTCGACCCGATGATTCAGCGCGGGTTTTTTAAGATGATGCTCCGTAGTCAGCAGGCAATGAAAAACGTAGTGATCCGCGTCGTGGAGAGATTGCGAGAAGTTTAAAAATCGACCAGATCTAACTTCAGAACAATTTTACACTAAAATTACAGGCCAGTGAAGAACTCCATCACTTATGCTCACATTGTAAATGATAACCAAATACACACAGATTCTAAAGAAAACCCCAAAATGATGAGGAAATACTATCACGTTTGATCTCCCAGGTGAGAAGGTGGAAATCCTAAGGATGTTTTATTTATCCTTGATGAGTTTAAAAGAATTTTTGGAAATGCAAACATCAAAAATTTTGCGAAAAAGTTAAAGCAGGCGACTAATAACATTGACACAACTTCTTATAAGACGTCTAAATCTAAATGAATGACTCAGCCAACCCAGGGACCCGATACTTGTTACTGAAATGCCAACGGCATATTAGGAAAAATGTTCGACCTACGTATCTTCGTAGATGAGCACAAGTCAAATCTTCTTCCAATTCAGGAAACTAAACTTTGAAATGATAAAAATATCTGAATAGCAAACTATATTTTCTATCGCAATCATGGGTCCCAATCCCCATCCCCTCTGGAAGAGCAAGAATTTTCATTAAACGAAATATTTGCCATAATGAAATTTTTATTCCCAACCTTTATCAAGTCTCTACAACTATTTTAAAAATTAATATTCCTAATCAGCCTCCCCCAACTATTGCCTTATTGTGTTCCGTGCAGAACTAAAATAAATTACCTTTATGATCTAACTGAAATATTAAATACTAATAATAGTGTAATTCTATGTGGGGTTTTTAACACCCATCACACATCTTGGAATTTTAACTCATCAAATGTTACGGGTAATTCGTTAGTAAATTTTTCACAAACGAATAATCTAGAAATTCTTGCCCCCAAACCCGGAAAAGATTTGGCAGCACGTCAGCCTCTATAATTGACCTAACATCATAAAAAACTTCTCCTATAAATATTAAGTTAAATCTATAACTAATCTCTCATTTGATCATAACCCTCTAATGTAAATTCTCTATTTTAATTTCACACCAATAATGCTGGAAAGAAGTGAAGTGACCACTTTGAAATAACTTCAAAAATTACCTGAATGCAAATTTCAAATACTTCCTTTCCCTAACTCAAAACACGGATCATCTTGAAGCTTAAATTAAAACTTTAACAAATGGCATTATTAATTCATCCCAAAATATATCCCGTCCGCTTAAAAAAATCCAAGTTCCTTTTTATTCAACACCATCTCCAAAATATCAAAACTGAATGAAATAGAATAAAGAAGATATAGCAAATGTTTAGAGATCCTGTTACCAAAAATCTTTGATAAAATAAAGTTTAGGGTACGCTTTCGCTTTCTCTTGTCTTAGAATTGCCTACCGATTGTCGCCAAGAGATAGATAGCTTGCCAATATGATAAAATTTGTTTGGGGTGCGCAATGATGTTTATATTCGTCTCTCATTAGCCAGTGATGTTTATATTGGTGTCTCCCGAGCCATTGATGTTTATATTGGTGTCTTCCGAGAACAGTAGTTATAATTCTTAAAATTTAGCAAAATTAATTAATTAAATTTTAATTAAAATAAAAAACAATAACATATTTTGCATTAAATAGAAAGGCGCATATGCAGCCAAATCTAACGAAATACAAAAACAAATAATAGAAATTTAAATTAAAAGAAAACAATGATAAAATGAAAAATAATGAAAACAATAGACGTTTTTGCGTGCAAACGCAGCAGCAAAAAGAAAGAAAGTCCGAGAACAGTGATGTTTATATTGGTGTCTTCCGAGCGCAGTGGTGTTTATATTGGTGTCTTCCGAGCGCAGTGGTGTTTATATTGGTGTCTCCCGAGCTCAGTGGTGTTTATATTGGTGTCTTCCGAGTCGACGCTGCGTTCAGTTACGTATTGCTCCTATTTTCAATAAATTTTGAACCACTCGACCCGATGATTCAGCGCGGGTTTTAAGATGATGCTCCTAGTCAGCGGAATGAAAACGTAGTGATCCGCGTCGTGAAGAGATTGCGAAGTTTAAAATCGACCAGATCTAACTTCAGAACAATTTTCCACTAAAATTACAGGCCAGTGAAGAACTCCATCACTTATGCTCACATTGTAAATGATAACCAAATACACAGATTCTAAAGAAAACCCAAAATGACGAGGAAAATACTATCACGTTTTGATCTCCCAGGTGAGAAGGTAGAAATTCTAAGGATGTTTTATTTTATCTGATGAGTTTAAAGAATTTTGGAGATGCAAACATCAAAAATTTTGCGAAAAAAAGTTAAAGCAGGCGACCTAATAACATTGACTCAACTTCTTACAACACGTCTAAATCTAAATGAATGACTCAGCCAACCCAGGGACTCGATACTTGTTAGCGGAAATGCCGCATGCATGGAAAATGTTCGACCTACGTATCTTCGTAGATGAGCACAAGTCAAATCTCTTCCAATTCAGGAAACTAAATTTTGAAATGATAAAAATATCTAAATAACAAACTATATTTTCTATCACTGCTTGGTGCACTCCCCATCCCCTCTGGATGAGCAAGAATTTTCATTAAACGAAATATTTGCCATAATGAAATTTTATTTCCCAACCTTCATCAGTCTCTACAACTATTTAAAAAATTAATATTCCTAATCAGCCTCCCAACTATTGCTCATATGTTCCTAGAACTAAAATAAATTACCTTTATGATCTACTTGAAATATTAAATACTAATAATAGTGTAATTCTCTGTGGGGTTTTTAACACCCATCACACATCTTGGAATTTTAACTCGTCAAATGTTACGGGTAATTCGTAAGTAAATTTTCACAAACGAATAATCTAGAAATTCTTGCTAATCCCAGAACAGATTTGGCAGCATCAGCTCTATAATTGACCTAACGTCATAAAAAAACTTCTCATATAAATATTAAGTTAGATCTACTAACTAATCTCTCATCTGATCATAACCCTCTAATGTAAATTCTACTTTAATTTCAAACCAATAATGCAGGAAAGACGTAAAGTCCACCTTTGGAATAACTTTAAAATTACCTGAATACAAATTTCAAATACTCCTTTCCTAATTCAAAACACGGATCAACTTGAGCTCAAATTAAAATTCTAACAAATGGCATTATTAATTCCTCAAAATAGCTCCCGCCGTTTAAAAAATAGTTCCTTTTATACCCACCATCTCCAAAATAACAAAACTGAATGAAATAGAATAAAAGAGATCTGGCAAATATTTAGAGATCCTGTTACCAAAATTTTGGATAAAATAAAGATTTAGGGCCTTTCGCTTCTGTTATCTTAGAATTGCCTACCGTTTGTCTGCCAAGAGACAGATACTTGCCAATATGAGAAAATTTGGGGTGCG
>BGPR01003106.1:45334-86896 GCA_013235015.1 Araneus ventricosus | reverse complement strand
GGACAGATACTTTGTTATAAATGTCAAGTTTCTTCTCCTAGAAAGATAAATTCTGGCATACCTTAAGGGGGAATTTTAGGCGCACTAATTTTTCTGTGCTTTATGAATGATAATTTACGAGAAAAAGTTATCACCCTTCGTCTTTATGCAAATGATACTGCAATTCTTGCGCAAGGCAAAAGATCAAAGAGCATACTGAACTCCATTCAAAACTACATACCCAAAATCGAAGCCTGGATAGCTAGTTGGAAAATCTAACTAAATACTGAAAAAATGGAAGCCATAATTTTCTCTAAATATCTCAATAATGGCCAGAAGTCAAAATTTTCGACAAACCAATTCCATAGAAGAAAGAAGTTTATCTCGTTGTCATTCTCGAAAAAAATCTTACTTTTAGGACTTACTGTTATTGGACATATTAAAACACAATTTAATAGAGCATATAGAGCCCAATATTCCCTTATTTACAGTAAATCGTGACTTTCCTTCAAAAACAAACTGCTCATCTGCCAAGTTCACCTATGCCTAGTTCTCACTTATGCGAGACCCGTATGGGCTTATAGAGCAATCGAAAGCTTCAATAAATTAAAAGTGTTAGAAAATAAAACTGTCAATACGATAGCGGAGGACTGCTGGTACTTTAGAAACACTAATATAAGAAGAGCGTTGATTATTCCCACATTAAAATAATTCATAATCAACTTATCCACAAGCTTCTGTGAAAACATAAATAAAATTGATTAGAAATCATACTGATAGGACACAATTGCTTGACAATTGTGTCTTATCAGTATGATTTGTCATCAATTTGAGCCAGCACCCCAATTTTCAAACTTCCATGCCACACCAAAGAATTATTTATCTCAGCAAATCTTTTGTGGATTTGGAACCTTGTTGACTTTACAACCAGACCATCTTCGGATCCCGAAGTCAAGATTCGACTACTAAAAACCGATACCTCATAATGGACATGCCATATAAGAAGCATGAACAAATTATACTGCTTTACTGTTGGAATGAGTATGGTTACATTTGGTCATTGATGCAGTCTACATCAGTTGGCTTTCACTCTCTCTACGGGGTCTTTTCTGGTACCCCCGGTTGGGTTGGGTTCCGTTGTTAACGCGCGGAACTCAACCCAACCGGGGGTACCAGAATAGACCCCTACATCTTAGTATGTCGTATTGAAGAAACAGTGACGTAACTTTGTCCAAATGCATACATTTGATGAAATACATCAATATTATATTTTACAGTCTGCTTTTCTTTGCAAAACTTAGAGTAATTCTTATTCATTTTTTGTCTCCAAGTGGTAACATTATTATATTGGTACAGTATAACAAAAAGAAATAATGATAAATTATCGATGGTTCCTGATGAAAAATTTGCATATAAGAGGTATGAACACGCAGATAGAATTATGTTGCTATAGTGTTGAAAGGGAAAACGTTACAGTGCGACATTAATGCAGTCTACATCAATCTGCCGTAACAATGATATCAACATTTTCTATATCTTTGTATGGCAAATTCATGAAACAGTGGATTGAACCTTGATCAAATACATACATTTGATGAAATACACCAAACTTACAATTTGGTTTATTTTACACTACTTACGAGTAATCCACAACACTTTTTGCATGCAAGCGGTTGCATCTTTCTATTCGTGCATTATAACAGAAAGAAGCGATAATATTTTATTGAAGAAAGAACAAGCCAAAAAATTTGTTGTGAATTGATTTGTGACAGGTTCCATCACCTTGAAGGGAATATTTGCAATTAGGTAAGAAATTTTTCAGTTAAGTCATGCAAATGTTCTTTTCTTTTGTAAAGATTTTGCTTAAAGAAATGTCTATGAATTTAAGATTTCACACCCAACAATATCTTAGTGTAAAACTGTTGCAATTTTCCTTAAAGCACCGAGTGTGAAATAAACAGCTAATCATATCATGCAGAAAGGATATAGTGTCTTTGAAAGCGCTTTTGAATAAGCTTTGGTTTGTATATTTCACCTTTCAAATTCGAAGAAGGATTGAACTGGAAGACGAATTACATTCAAACACGTCCCATTCTGAGCTACGAATCATTTGTGTTGTCGAAAATCCGACAGGATTTGGTTCGCGAACTAAATGTTGTCTGACCAATTTCAGCGATAGGCCACAATGCATTATATTACGTAAATATTGCATCGACTGTTGCAAACTGTGCTTAACGATTTCTTACACTCAATTTTACTTTAGAAAGAATGCCAGCGTCAAAACATTATAGTGTTAAAACGTATTGCAATATATTTGTAAGCGTGTCTGTCTGTGAACAAGATGATTCGATGATGATACATGTAACATCGAGCTACGGGAACGAAATATGGCATTTGATTTACGCGCGATTGCAGATTTTCATTATATTTTGGAAGATATCCATTGATGAAAAATTTTCTGCTTATCCGTCTATGTGCGTGTGGATATGCTAAATCCAAGAACGCCACAAACTGGATCGATAAAATTTGGCATACGGTTTTATCACTAGAATTGTTGATCTGCAACCAATTTTTGACCATATCTATCCATGAGTCACCTTCTGTAGCTTTTTCTACTTTCTTGTACAGAGGTTCCCAACTTTTGGTACACGTATCCCTAGGGGTACGCGAAGGATCCGTTGGGGATACTCTAAGTCATAGTTGGTAATGGCGGAAACTAGAAAACATAATGGATTAAAAGTTATAGAATTTTGTTTCCCCAGGTTCATGCGAAAAGTAAAAGTGAGCGATTTGCGAGTCCTGAAGCCTACACTAAAAATAAGACAAAAATAAAAACGAATCCTGGTAACTGATAGATATTTGTCGTTCCCAGCTCCAGACATGGCGTTATATCTGTCTTCATTTGAACCCAATTTGATAAAACTCAGCTACATGAGACGAGCCCAAGGATCGCTTTAAAATTTTCTTCTAATTGAATAGCTGATTATTACAGAGTGTAATTTTTAGCTATCCTTATAAGTTAATGCGGAATCATTGCAATACTGGTTTTATTTGTTTTAGAGTTGAACTACTGCTATTGTAAAAATGGAATAAAATGTAAAACCTAAAAATAATTTCTGCAAATGTTATTGATTAGAGTCATTTGACACTTAAAGTAACCTAAGCACGTAAGCGTTAATAATTAAAACTTTTTCGAATTGACGGATTGTTGGGTAGGGTGTGCATATGACTGTAGGGGTACTCGAAAATAATAAAGATTAATCTAGCGGTAAGCGAGGGAAAAAGTTTGGGAATCCCTGCCTCTAGTATATTAATGCAATAAATCCAAATACACAACTACTTAAATATTTGATGCTTGGTATGTTGTCTTCACCCTAAAAATCTAGATCTGCATAAGTTTTAAACCCAACGATTCAAAAGGAAGACTTCCTAAACGAATACTCGCTTTCTTCGCTTTAGAAAGTGTTAGAAAACGCGCTATATTGTGAATGTATAGGAAAAAGTCGAGAGGATTCCAGCTATTTTTAATCTATTGATTCATTTTGTTTCTACATATACAGGGTGTCCTGGGCAAAAGTATCTAATACTGCTTGCTTACAATTACTGAACTACCAGTGGCACAGCTAGGGTGAATGGCCCCCGGGTAATGATGATTTTTTTCGCATCCCCATCATCACCAGTGCCTTAATTTGCGTAAACGGGACATGGCCAGTGGCATAGCAAGGGTAAGTGGCTCCCAGGAAATATGACTTTTTTACCCCAGTCGTAATCAGTATCTTGGCAAGCGTAAATGCAGCCTTGGGGTATGCTATTATTTTTAAGCTCCATCATATTTTGCTTTTAAAATGGCATAAACGTAGGAATGTTTGGACGCCATGGCGTCTTCTAAAACTGGCGCCCGGGGCATCTATATCCCCCTTGTCCCTCTGTCGATACGCCGCTGTGAACTACTCATTAGAATGCTCCTCCGTGGATTAGAATCACCTCCAAGACTGTCTGGGAACAGCCAGTTCAGACGATTTATGGATGCGAGGCCCGATTTTACCCAAGATCTGCTATGTACGTTGGTCTAATGGAAATATAGATGTATCGTGGATGATGTTAGACATGAAAAATATGGGCTCGGGATTCGATTCCATTCAAGATTTAGAGGTGTACCTTCTTGGAGCACTTTAAATCGGTCTAGGGACAGACTACAGATATCTTTCCTTCCTACAGATGTACAGTGAAATTTGTAGAAAAGTTGTCGACTTGGATGGAATCTTAGCTTCAAATTACGAGGCCCGTCTCAAAAAAAGACCATGTATGTTTACGGGATTTTGAAGTAACTAAACTCTAAGACTTCGAATCGAAGGCGGGGCGGAGGCATTTTAAAATTTCCTTGAATAATTTGCAGATCCTTTCTAGAAACTTTATACTTTTTCCAGATAACTATTTCTGCAGGAAGCTCTAATTGAATCGTTAGAACCTTCACCTTATAAATTTCAGTGAAATGATATCAAATAAGGGAGCGAAATAAATGGCTTTCAATAATAGAAAGGAATAGTATTTTATTTCTGCGCTGTAATTATAAAAGTCTGCAAAATTGAAGATTATTACGTAGCTGACCAGTTTCTATTAATAAACATCAATGGTTCCAATGTAAATGTCACTGGTAAACCGCGCATGTGCTTAAGTTCATCTGACGAAAAATATTTCGGTTAAAAGCACGCTCAACGGAATGAATTGGGGTAAAATTTTAACAACTTTATATTTATTTCATATTTTTTGAAATAAAACAGGATGATTCTAGTTTGCAAAAATATCACATGTCTGCACAGTAGAAGGCAGTAAGTTTGTTTCCGGAAGCTGGAACGCAAGTTTTTGGTAAGGTCATGGATTGCGCCTGAAGCAGTGTTCAGTAACCACGGTGCCAACTTGACCAACCATCATCAAGAGAAAAGAAGAGAAACAATAACACAAACTATTGACGTAAAATGCGGATCAAGTTGTATAAATTGTGTGATCATGTTCGGGGATTGGCGGTTAGGCTGACTCTCATGTGTAGTCATTTCGAAAATTAGTTCTTAAATTGTTTTAGCCAAAGGGCGAGCAAACATCTAAAACAACCTCGTCATCAAATACATCTCAATTCTTATAGTAAATACCCTACTGAAAATTGCTTTCAAATATTAATATGATTTAAAAATACGTTTGAATCGTATTGTAAACAGGAACTTTCAACTTGTTCGACTCTCTCGCATTTCGAAAATACTCCATCTATCCAGCTTTAGAGAAACCTTAGAAAAACCTTAACTTAAAAAATAGCACATTTTAATAGCCCTTTTTTTAAAAAATAGCACCTTTAATTACGCATTTACTTTGATTAGAAGTCGAAACAAATGGTAACGAACTTAGTAAAATCAAAAATTGTTTGAATTAAAAATTGAATCGTATGCTTTTGAGGATGAAGTATGGATGCAACTTACGGGTCTATTCTGGCACCCCCCGGTTGGGGTGCAGGAGACGTCACTTTTCACACGTTAACAACAGAAGTGACGTCTCCCAACCGGGGGTACCAGAATAGACCCCTTAATGTCCCCTTAGCGCAGTGAACAGAGCTCTGAAGGTTAATTTACTGTTCCATAGAGTTTAGTGAGAACGGTAATTTTGTTGACCAAAAATCCAAAACATAACTTTTGGGTTTTTTAAGGATTGATTATTATAGTTAACATTTTCAGGAATTTACTGTCATAATTTAATATCATTAAAAGCCGCTTTCTTTTATTTGGTTTTTCTGCTTGTAAACTCAATTGGGGTTTGAAATTCTTTCATGCATAGACGATTCCGCAGAATATTTTTATTTAGATGGCTATTCAAAATGAGATTCGGAGTGAAAGAAGTTTATAATACTCCATCTGTCCAACTTTAGAGAAATTTTGTTCTGAATTTACCTTAGAAATAATAACACTTTTTTGCCAGAAGAGCCCATAAACAGACTCTTGTACCATAAAACTCTGAAGAAGCCAAATCTGTCCAGCTGTAACTGTCTGATTTCCATTTTTCGAAGCGTATGGAAACGTGCAAAACTGGATCCATTGGTCTTGTGTTCTATTTTGTGCCTGATAATTAAATCTTCTAGCACAATGTGTCTATGACATCAACTTGAAAGCGCAAAATACTGAAAGGAACTCGCCGTTCCTATGTAAACCGTCTTTCACCATGTAGAGCAAAAAGTAATGATTATTTCCATGAAGTATTTTTGTTTCATTTCTTCCTACTTTTAATAAGAGGAAATAAACAGGCCGAAAAAGTCTCTAAATTCGCCAGTAACTTTTAAATACACCCATCCCATAGTGCGATTTGAAAAAAATCGACGGGAGGCTGTCTCTGCGAAACGGCTGCTGGGATTGAGGGGCGTACACTTGCTTATCTTACTCAATTGTGACTTTCTGTGGCTAAAGTAGCTGTTTGTGACTATTAACTCTATAGTCTATAGTGACTATTAGTCTAGTCTGACTATGTGACTCTATCGTTCACCAAATTTGCAATTGGACTGTGACTAAAATGTCATTACAAATTCTAAAATCATTTTTGCAATCGTCTTTTCTCTGTGAAATGGAACTAAACCAACTCTCTGTTATTTGGTTGCGGAGCTATAGGGGTTTAACTTTAGAACGAAAGTCGACGTAATTCAACAATTATTGTGTAATATTTCGCTCGATCGATGAATGAATTGCCTTCGTCTGCGTGCCCGCGCATCGGTCGCTGTGACATCATCAAAAGCTTTCGTGATTTTCACCAAATTAGCAGCTCGACTGTGACTAAACCGTAATTCCAATTTCTAAAATTGCTTTTGCAATCTTCAGTGTTCACCTTTCTCTGTTAAATGAAACTAAAGACAACTCTCTGTTATTTGGTTGCGAAGCTATAAGCGTTTAAATTTAGCGCAAAAATCGTCATAATTTTGTGCTTTCCCGACACACCAATAGACCGCTATGGGGAGATGCAAGTCTACGTCAGAAACACGAAGGCTAATCTCTACTTTAATTCGCAAAATCACTGGACTTTGGAAAGTGAAAATAAGCTTCATGCTACTAAACCAATACAAGAAAATTGGCCTGTAAGTTTCAGGAAAAATGACACTGTCTAAGATCTTCTGCGAATCAGTCGAACGAGATTTACGCACCAATATCTTATGCATGGTGACCAAATGCCTATGCCTCCACACTGTTATAACAACATAACTGTTCTTCATATCATGATTGAATATACTATTTTTACTCATCGTCGCTTGTAGCGCTTCCAAACAACAATAAATCTTCCAATGTTGCTTGGTAGACAACCACATGTTAATTTCTTTTATCCTTTTAAAATCTATTGTCTTTCCCCCTTGTTACACACTGATTCATCTTGTTTGAACATTCTATTATACAACCTGGAAATTCCTCCCTAACTGAACTTGGTAAAAATAACCTTGTTTTTCGGAGCATCTATATACAGGGTGTTGCCGAATTCGACCGACAAATTCAGAGAGGTGATAATAGGCATCAAGAGGATGAAGAATCCACATAGAACATAGGGTCAAAAACGACGTTTAATCGCAAAAATGGACGAATTCGTCAACGCCCTCTGCAAACATTGGTATGCTACCAATCAGCAGAACCAATCCGTGTTTTCTGGTGCCCTTTTTAGTTTTTCTTGAATATCTCAAAAACTCTTCAGTTTTCACACTACATGTTTATAACAAACTAAAGAGTGAAAAATTCCCTACAATTTCCTGCTTTTATTTTTTTTCAAGTTTTAATACTTTTGCAGACAATGGCTCTAAACTAATATTTCGTTTTCAGTTATTTAGGACTCCCTGGATCACCAAACCGGCAAAAAAACTTTTAAAAATGCGCTTGCATTTTTAAAAAAACTTTCGTAGTTGAAGCATTATTAGATTTTTATTAATTTTTAAGTTTCCAACAATTCTCGGACACCCTGAATTTTTGCGATTTTCACCGACTAAACGTCGTTTGGGACCCTATGTTCTGTGGTGGTGTTTTATCCTCACGGTGCCTACTCTCACCCCTCTAAATTTGTCGGTCGAATTCGGCAACGCACTGTATATAAAAGAGTAAAGTATGTTTGTGTGTTTGTTCGTTTTTTGGTTCTTTATGCACGTCAATATAAATATCTGTGCAAATGAAATGACTTTTATACGCCTTTTAGAAATGGACACGGAACAAGAATCAACGTCTGAAGCTGGGGATAAAGAATCAATTGATATCCTGAAAGCGGAGCTTCCAGATGATACCGCAGATTCAGATTCAAGTCAAGACTCTGAGACAGATACCGTGTCTGAAAGTAACTTGTTGGCTGCTCTTCAGTCAAAAGACAAACGTACCGAAGATGATGCAAGCCTGGATGAAAGAGCGGTGGTGGAGTTTCTCGAGGCGTTTTTGGTATAAACTCTAAAAATACATTTTCTTACACATAAATTAAGAAAGAACAAGTAATATATAAAAAAATTTTAAGTCAATTCCTACTTAGGTGATTCGAGATATAATGAAAAATGTACTGCGCATGAGCAAATATATGGCTGAAATATGGAGGTGCTTCGATGATCCCATGGGCATCCATATACCTAAGAACCAAGTTTGTAATGTCAATAGTTTTCGAGATATAATGAAAAACGTACTGCGCATGCGGCATGCAAAATATGAAATGACAAACACACAAGAAAGCGAATTAATATTGCATTGTCATCTAGTTCTGAGCTATGTTTAAAGTTTCAAGTCTCCAGCTCATCGGGAAGTTAGTTTAAAATTTGATTGCAAAAGTTGAACAAGATATAAGGAGAGTGTGAACATTAGTTCAGGAATTGAAAAAGAAATTAGTTTTTCCTATACCTTACTAAGTATTGTTGATAAAAATAAACGTCTTAGAGTATGCAATCTAAATTTTCAATTGACCATCCAGGTCATAAATGTGCTCTTGGGATCGTAAATTTCGAGTCCACACCGACAGCATGACCGTTATGAAGTAACAAAATTTTGATTGTTCTTGTAATCCGGTTGTTGTACATATCACGGCATAGCTATCATAATCGGAATAGAGGTTTTGACATATTGTCCTACTGCGTTCCCAATCATGTTGATTATACTAGTCGATAATCTTTTGTGTCTCTGCGAAGTCTGTTTTGATACCTCTTCTATTCAGTGTTGCTTTTTTAAACATTTCAGGATATGTCAAACGATATATATATGAAAAGAGATCTTGGGAATTGAATAGTCAAGAGATCTTGGATATTCAATTGACAATAAGCTACATTCGATTCAACCATTTGCAAATATGTCGTAGATTTAATTAAACCTACGCGTGGATGCAAATAACGCGTCTCCGCAATGGACACACCAGAAACACATTAATGGTTGGAGATTGAGTCTCCATTTATAAGAACTGTGGTGTTGCCCATGTTAGCTCGGTGTTCTAATTTTATCCCTGATCGTTTGACACGCTTTAATTTAGATTAGGTATATTAGCGTTCCGTTTTGAAGCAACATGTGAAATATTTTGGGACGAACCTCGCAATTTTGAATAGCGGTCATATGAAGAGAACGACACATTAGCTGTCACCCTCGTCCTCAAACTTCCGCACCATTCCAGCGGGATTCGCTTTTATACATCTGTTTTCTGACGATTTGTAGATGGTTGGTTTTGAATCCATTTCCATTAGTGTTTATTTGGCGCAGCATGGTCAAATACTGGCACTTGCTCCATAAATTCCCAAACAAACCAAACTTTATCCATTAGTGGGGAGATGGCCAGTTCTGCAGCACACCTTGATTTTTGGGCTCATTTAAAACATGGATAGGGCCAGGTTTTAAACATTTTTGGGTTGGCAAGTGGTAGAAGAGATCACATAGACTTAAAATCTTTAAAGAAACGCATTTGTTAAAAAAATAGAGATGGCCACTTTTACAACTACACGACACAATTCTTTCATAGATATGAAGATGGAAATTTGAAATCCATTTTTCACTCACTTTCTGATACGAGAGAGATCTGAATATTTTTTCACACTTTTGAGATCGTTTTGGCAACACAATATTTTAATATTTTGAGAACTTCATCATCAATGAATCGATAAATTTAAATTTTGATTCCATATAAATCGTAGGGAATTTGATAACAAAAATTGATTTCAAGATTCCAAAATATTTATAATGAATTATTATTCAGTCAAACCCCGGTACAACGCACCATCGGTTATAACGAACATTTTAAATGGTCCCGACCGAAGTCCTATTGTGTTTCGAAATGTTTGTGACGAACTTCAAAAACAGGGAATTCGTATACAGAGAACCGAAATCCCCACTTTTGAAGCTAAGAGGGTCATCCAGAAAATAAAGACCGTTTAGTTATAAAAAATGAAAAACACCATATTTATTGGAAAAACAATTCTGTTACATACCGGAAGCTTCCTCCACTTCTCTACATACATAATCAACTCCTACATTTAAACATTTGTCGTATCTGTTCACGAGCTTCAGAATTCCAATGTTATACTCTTCTGCCGCCAGTTCAATAAGCCAGATGTTCACTGCATTCAAACAAAAGACCGCTCACGCATTTCCGTCATGGCAACCATCTTTTGGGATCGTAAAGGTGCTCTTTTGTTGGATTTCATACCTAAAAGTACTACGATTAATGCATATCGCTATTGTGAGACTCTGAGAAAACTACGGCGAGCCATCCAAAACAGGAGGCGAGGAATGCTTTCTGGATGAATTGTGCTTCTTCTTGACGATGCCCGTCTTCAAACTGCTGCTGCAACTCGAGAATTGCTGGATTGATTCGGATGGGAAATTTTTGATTATCCACCCTATAGTCCGGATCTTGCTCCTAGCGACTTCCTAATTTTCCTTAGGTTGAAAGAGTGTTGATCACCTAGCTTAATGAACTGGCGGCAGAAGAGTATAACATGAGAATTCTGAAGCTCGTGAACAGATACGACACATGTTTAAATATAGGAAGTGATTATGTAGAGAAGTGGATGAAGCTTCCGGTATATAGCAGAATTGTTTTTCCAATAAATATTGTGTTTTTCATTTTATATGACTAAACTGTGTTTATTTTCTGGATGCCCCTCGTAAACCTTTAGAAAAGAACAGAGCGAAGGCTTTTTCTTCAAATCGAAAATTTGGCGCAGCATAGCCAAACCTGAGTCTTGCGCCATTAAGCCCTACAAACCAACAAAATCGAAACTGAACATTTCGAATGTTGCCATGACAACTTGATTACGTCTGATGCGCCAAGTGATGAAGATATAGTTTCCCTCATAAAAGAAAAGAATGATTTGAGTGACGATCCATCTTCAGATACGGAAGACGATGGTGATGCAAGTTCAGGTCCTACGATTTCTGATGCTAAGGCGGCTGTGAATATTTTGCAAATTTGTTTGCAACAGAAACTGTGGATGAAAATGTTATATAATCGTTTTTAATCATAAATAATATAGATGCAATGTAATTGAAATCTAGGCGCTTTCAATAAAAAAAATCGCGTTTAATTTTTGTAATTTAGAGAAATAAATACAGGGTGTACACAAATGAAGTGACTCATTTCAAAAATTAATTTTAAAAAACTAAAAATGTTGGAACTACGATTTTTTTCAATGAGAGCGCATCTCGAAACGTTTTTTTCAGATAGGTAACATGCCATTTCGGTGAAGGGGGGTCGTAAATTACTGGAAATCAAAAATTTGGTGGTTCGGGACCAGAAGCTTTTGATAATATAAAGCGAATGATAACATTAGTCGCGATCACATTAATCGGAGTCTTCTGTATTTTTAAAATTGTTTCTATTAAATCTATAGAATATGGATTCAAAAGATTCCTACGACATAGTACATTGCTCCCTCATGTGAAATCAATTTGCTGCTATTTAAATGTCTATTAATGTCATGTTGAATGATTTTAAATTCTTTTCTCCAGCTAAATGCTCTATTAAGACAAGAAAACGAAATGTTGAAATGCCGAAGGAGGAAATTGGAGGCAGAGGTGAATGTCCTTCGAAGACAGTTAACTTGGCTTTGGATTCAAACACAGTTCTTGAGAAGAATGAGAGATTTGCTTTGGATTCGGAACGAGTTGTTGATGGTAAGCAATTGTTAAGTTTTTTGACGTCCCTCCATAGTAGTCTAATGGGGTGTCGGAAAGGGAAAAAAACTATGACGCTTTTCGTGGTAAAGTTGAACGTTCATATGTCCGCAACTAAATAACATAGTGAGTTCCTTTTAGTTTCATTTAACAGAGAAAGTTGGACATTGAAGATTGCAAAAAGAATTTTAGAATTTGGAATTAGGGTTTAGTCATAGTCGAGCTGCAAAGTTGGTGAAAATCACGAAGAATTTTCATGACGTCACAGCGACCGATGCGCCCAACCTAGCTTCCCGCACGAAACAGTCGCATAAATTGAGAGTTACACAAAGAGATAGTCTAATCACATAATCTCAGTCACAAAGAGTTACTTCAATCACATAATCTCAGTCACAGTGAGCTACATTAGTCACATTGAGCTACATTAGTCGCATTGAGCTACATTAGTCGCAATGAGCCACATTAGTCGCATTGAGCCACTTTAGTCACAGAAAGTCGCAGTTGAGTAAGGTAAGTAAGTTTACGCCCCTCAATCCCAGTGGCCGTTTCGCAGCGACAATCTTTCGTCGAATTTTTTTAAAAAGTTGGTGCTCTTTCTATTTCAATCATTTCCAATTAGCAAAAATTGATAATTAACGAACATGCTACTGCCGTCAATACTGGTGGATCAGATGTTGTAGTTTTTTTCTTTTCGTTCCTGAAGTATAGAAAGAGAAAATATCGTCAGAAAAATTTCGACATTGAGATTTTGATGAATATTCACGTTTTCAGACCTCCCTGAACCCCAAAAATCCTTTTTGGAATCGCCTCTCTCTCTCTGGACACAACTGAAAAACATAGCGAGGGAGGGTGGGTCTTTGAAAGAATTTTGGTACGGGGCCGTTTTATTCCGTTTCTGGCCAGAGCGTAAAACCTGTCATTCGTGATGGCCTATGCAGTTTTAATTATTTTTAATTCAGTTTATTTTTTAAAATACTCTTTTTATTTGAGCACTACCAAGTAGAAGTTTTCATTTTAACAAGTTTCAACATTCCCGTCTTTAATTTATAATTCATTATTATAAATATTATGCAATATTTAAATCAAATTTTTCAAATTCAGTACATGGTGGTGCCGCGTGCATGGAATAAAACTTTATTTATAGAACAATTTATTTATTATTTCGGAAAATAATAAAATAGCTTAATGTCATCGAGAACAAATAAATGTCCAATATTTCTAGAACCATAGCATATCAGTAAGAGAGTGACAAATACATCGAAGACTCCATCCACAAATACTCTAAATAGTTATGTTTTTCATTACCCAAACATCGGTATGTCAGAGATTTACACGTCCACACCTGCGCTGCCATTCATTTTTCTCTCCCATAGACGGCTACTCTAAGCGCGCTTTTCTTTATCGGGCGGCGCCGAACTAAACTGAAAAATGAAATTTTACCGAAATTATGACCATTACTGCTCTTCATTTTTTACAGCAATTGTTGTCATGTTTTTGTCAGCACTTCCTTTGAAGTGTTTTGCAAAATTCAACAGAACTAAATAAACAATTATGTTTATAATATTGAATTGTTATGTCTATATTATTGAATTTATTATACAAGTTATATTTATAATATCGAGTTGAAATAAAATGCACCCTTTTTCAATTAATAGACTTTAATTTTCCATTATATTAATTTTCAAATATATGAAAATTTTTCTATTTACCAAGCGAACTAAATTGGTGGTGGTACGCGCCGCCTGATGAAACATTCAAGTGCGAGTCACTGGTGGCTGAAGCAAAGGAATCTACACAAAATGTTTTTTTTTACTTCTACCTCAAATATTCAAAATTATTACTGTTCTGGTCAATACACTGATGATAACGGTGGAGAATTGATTCACAAACTTCAACAAACATTTTATTTGGTATTGCGACGTATTCTTGCCCAATTGCGGCTCTTAATTTCTGTGTAATTTGTGCATTTTCCCAGTAACTGCAATCATGTCGATTAATTGTACCATTTAAGGCTCTCAATACCACCAATGTTAAATTGACCGGTTTCTATGCAACTTTTCTCACAATCTATTTTAGATAAATGTTTGAAATTTTTATACAGTTTAAGTAGGCATTTATCTCTATAGTGATGTAAAATTCTTACGTAAATATAGATTGTTATTTTTCTAATTTTAACTGAATGTCAGTATGAAGTTTTCAAAAAATGTCATCTTCTAACTCGAGAACATTATTAAGAAAAATTTTTGAATATCGGAAAAAATTCAAATCAGTATATATATTTATATGTGTAGAATAGGTGGTAAAAATTTCAACAGCATATATCAAGTAGATTTTGAGGAAGTTTCACGCAGTTTCAAAAATACCATTTTGAGATACTTCAAGTTAAAGGCAAAAATACTGCGTTACATTAATCTGTTTACATTTTTTAAAAGTTAATTTTAACTTACTTGTAATATAAACACGAGAAAAGACTTACATCGTACGAAATGTCTTGAAATGGAGATTTCAAATATTTAAAAATAAAAAAATGAGAGTATATCGGGTACTGACTCCCCTTTATTTGAAGGTAGGTTCATCTCTCCAAACAATCCTCAATGAAAACAGTGCACCCTGGTCACATTTTTCCAAGTACCATTTTTTCAAAATTGTTTTCTTCGGTCCCTATTATCTTCATTAATAGCATGTACCGTTGCTAGAATGTAACTTTTCTATTGACAACTTCTTAAAATGCGATGGAAGTTTTTATTTGCTGATGCCAATCTCACGAGTTGTTTCTCTTACAGATTTTTTGGATGTTCCTCCATAGTCTTCGGAAGTTTCCAGTACTCTTTATTGACTGGTGAAGCTCGTTGATGTTCTTGGTATTCAGGAACGTTGTCTAGGAACATCCTGAAGAGTTCCATTTCTTTCAAATTTATCTTTTATCTGATTAATTCGCATTGGTGGATCTTCCTTAAACTCCCTGCTATATTGTATTTGTAGTTCTGCTACATTTTCATACTTCCAATAGCATTTTAAAATAAATTTTCTTTTCCCTAAAGTTAATCTTGGTCCATTAATTATTTGCAATTAAATACATTCTCAAAAGAAAGAAAAATCAGAAAGTTATGATTCTTTAAATAGTGTATACATTTTTTGAGACGCCCTGTATTTAATAGAATTTTCTTTCTACTCTAGACTCGTCGCTTGACTCATAAAAGAAAGACATAGCGAAAGACATTAATAGTGAGTAGTGTTGAAAATTTAGATTCTACTAATCAATCAGCAAAATAAATCTTATTATTTTCTATATTTTAAAAATTTATAAACATGTGTATGGCCTAAATTGGCACTTGCTTTATTAGGAAACATTCAATTGCTATTAGTATTCTAATGAGCTAAATATTCTAGGTATATTTAGGAATTAATTTACTCTCTAAGCTTCAAATTGCATGCATTACTATAAACATACATAAGCGCCTTTGGCAGCCATTATAAACCGAATCTGAATGGCAAAAGCACTGCCATCTGCACATTAAATTGGAAAATGATTGAGAACAGTGTTATAAACGGCAAAATCAATGGATAATTCTTATATCCTTAAACTAAAGCATACAATTTTTAAAATTGGCACAAATGTTCTCGAGGGTCTCCTGTTGAAGATAGTAAAAGTCCCCGATTCTCGGGGGGGGGGGGGGGAAGCTCGCATAGCCATCTTGGATTCCATCCCCCATTTTTAGTTTTTTCTGAATATCTCGAAAATTATTCAATTTTCAAATTATAATTGATTTAACATATTAAAGATCGTAAAAGTTCCTAAAAGTACATATTTTTGTTTGTCTTCCTGATCTCAAATGTCATCTTGGATTTCAATCCCCTTTTTACATTTTTCTTGAATATCTCGAAATCTACTCAATTTTCAAATTACATGTAATTAGTAAATAAAAGAGCGTAAAATTCTCTACAAATACGTATTTTAATTTTGTTTTAGCTTCAATAGTTTCAGAGATAATGGGTCTCAACATTTGTCGAAATCTTAAATTTTATTCCCCTGTCATAGTTTTTCTTGCATATCTCAGAATCTATTAAAGCTAGAGAAAAGCATGCATTTGTTGGGAATATTACGCTCATCAATTTGCTGTATTACATGTAATTTGAAAATCAAATATTATTCGAGGTATTCAAGAAAAACTAAGAAAAGGGGGATAAAATCCAAGATGGCGGCAAATTTTGAGACTCGTTATCTTGGAAACTGTTAAAGATAAAACAAAAATTAAAGCAAGCAATTGTAAGGAATTTTACTCTTTAATTTGTTAATTACATGCAATTTAAAAAATGAATATATTTTGAGATATTGAAGAGAAACTAAAGGGGATGAAACCTAAGGTAGCGATAAACTGTGAAATCCATTATCTCGGAAACTATTAAAGCTGAAAAAAACAAATATGTATTAGTAGGGAATTTTACGATCTTTAATTTTTTAATTACATGCAATTTAAAAATTGAATATATTTTGAGATATTGAAGAGAAACTAAAGGGGATGAAACCCAAGGTGGCGATAAACTGTGAAATCCATTATCTCGGAAACTATTAAAGCTGAAAAAAACAAATATGTATTGGTAGGGAATTTTACGCTCTTTAATTTGTTAAATAAATTATAATTTGAAAATTGAATATGTTTCGAGATACTCGGTAAAAACTAAAAATGGGGTATGAAATCCAAGATGGCTGCGCGAGCTCTCCCCCCAGGATCGGGACTTTTACTATGTTCAACAAGACACCCTCAAGAACATTTGTACCAATTTTAAAAACTATATGATTTTTGGTTTTTCTTCTAACCCTTCGTTTATTGTACTATCAAGAAAGATTTTTTACAAATTCATCCGTTTTAAGACCAATAATCTCAAAAACTATTAAAGCCTGAAAAAAATCAAAGTACCTATCTATAGGGATCGCACGCTCTTTAATTTGTTAATTCACATGCAATTTTAAATTTGAACAGTTTTCGAGATATTCAAGCAAAAACTGAAAAGGGTGGAGGAAATCCAAGATGGCGGAAACCTCTGAGACCCATTATCTCCAAGACTGTTAAATCTGGAAGAAAAATAAAAGAATGTGTTTGTAGGTAATTTTACGCGCTTTAATTTGTTAACTCATTTGTAATATGTAAACTGAATAGTTTTCGAGATATTCAGTGAAAACTAAAAAAAGGGGGGGATTAAATCCAAGATGGCAACGCGAGCTCGCCTCCCAGGACAGGGGACTTTTGGTAAGTTCATCATAAGCCACTCACGAACATGTGTACCAATTTCCAAAACTATACTTTTTGGTTTTTTCAAATCCTTCGTTTACTGTACTATTCTAGATCAAAGGGGGTAAAAACGGTGGTGGTGGTCGGATGAAATTTTCATAAATACTATAACCCTTTTCCCACAGAAAATAGAATCGGAATAACAGTCAGAGGGAGCATTTTCAGAAGAAATAACGATAGAATATTTTATTGGAAAGCTATTTTAAAAACTATATTAAACCTATTATTTTGAAAAGTCCAAATAAAAGGTTTTTTCGAAAGTACATCCATACACATTAAATAAATTAGTGGTATATTTTGAAATGGACTCATTAAGAAATTGAGAACTGTCTCTAATCTAAACACACCTTCTATAGCTAATTATACAAAATATACAACACAACTTATTGAAGATGGTCGAATTTAATGTGAAAAACATTGAAAATAAAATTTTGCACAGCGAACTGCGTGGATGCTTATCCAAACATCTTGAAAATCTTATAATATGTTTGAGGGATTTGGAACACTTCTTCCGAATGGCATTACATTAGAAAAACCATATTGGCCTTAATTTTTTTGCGCAACAGTGTAGGGTGTAAAATACACCTTCTCCATACCTAAACATTATATGTTTGAAGCACGAATCTGCCATCAAATTCTTAAACAAGTAAATATCGCCTGTAAGGCAATATTCTTTCTTAATTATATAACTTCATTTTTCTTCTCAAATTATTTTATTTTAATAATAAATTTTCAGGTAAAGATGCTATTTATCATGGTCAAAAAAGAAAAAAAATAAGATTAAGGGAAGATTTTAAAAATTTAAGAGGAGACAGATGAACCGAATCTCACGTTTCAATTAGTTTAGGGATGTACAAACTCTGAAGTCACAAACCGTGTTTATTTCTCGATGTTATTTACAGTGAGCTGACTTAAAGCGCTGCTGTACGCTGAAAGTGTATGAAATTATATACAAGATAAAATTGCATACAGCGCCACCTGCTCCATTTACCCTGTAATTCTTTGCATCCTGGCTCCTCATGATCATTCAATCAATACAATGCTATATACATTCTCATTAATGAAATGAAAGCAAATAATGAATATTATTAATTTTCTAGCCTTGAAACACTAAAAATCATAAATTTCTTTTTTTCAAACAATTTGTGCTTAAATTGTTTGATTTTCGCATTAATATTTCATATAACTGATACTTGTAATGATCAACAGAAAAAAATATTATACGAAATGCATTCAAATATGACATTTAATTAAGTTGTAAATGATTTTTGTCTAATCATTCAATGCCTAAATAGAAGCTAGCAATAAAGAACCTTCCCCCGTTTACACAATGCGGTCAGTGACCACTGTAGTTACACAGTAATAAGTGGCGTATGATAAATAATTCAAAATTTATTTCTGAATTTGGTACTACCAGAAACTAAATCTTAGTTTCCAACTTATAAAAAAAAGAAGAGAAATTCAGGGCGAAGTTAAATATCGCCGAAGGTGTTAAATCTTATATTAATGATTTTTTAACGATTAAAGTGGTAGATTATGTTATTTCTGTTTCTTAAAAAACAGAGGGTGCTTGAAAGTGGAATATCCTTCCTTGTGAAAACTAGCGAAAGTCAAATATATTTTTAATAACGTGTTTTATTATAATCATTTTTGCAAAATGTCTCCTGAAACATTTTATTGAATTATTTTCAAATATTCTTTGAAATATTAAGAGAGAGAGAGAGAGAAGGATAGTTAATAATCCTGCATTGCTAGAAACATTATTAGAATCTTTAACAGCAATAGAAAAACTGCCTTTATAGCTCATAGGCAATAGAACTGCCATATATGCATAAAATTTGAAAATAATAATTGAAAAGAGTGAAAAAACACACCCTTCAAATGAATAATTCTTTTTCCCACAAACTTTATGTATATGAATGTTACTGATAAAGTTTGAAAAGTAGACACATGAGGTTAGCAAAAAAAGTATGCAGGTTGTTTCAAAGCTCGACCAAGTAAGTTAGGAGATCACAGAACGCAACTACACAAGCACAAATAACTGTACAAAGTATCTTTGAACTGAATCTGTATAGTGCTTAGACGGTGCTTTCTAGCAATTTGTCCCGTGTCACATTGCGAACAAAATAACTAGAGCAGTTTTCATTCCTTTTATCTGGCGATGTATATGTTGAACGAAGGATGAAACTCTCAAAAATTCGTGGTGGTGGTGTTAAATTTTCATTTTACCATAATTTACTTAGTATTAAAAATAGAAAGACAATTCAAATGGTCAGTAATTCCCTCGTCATAACGAACAAGTTTTATGCTGAGTATTTTTCGACAGCTACAGTTGCCCAGAAGTTATTTCTAAAAGTGATTTTCAACCCTTAACTTCGTTTGTTTTCAACCCAAGCTTGTATTTTCTTTGATGCATCTTTTCGGTTACATTAACTCCCCCTCCCTTTTCATCCTCATATCTCACACATTTATAAAAATAACAAGTGTAATTAGTGGATGGGAGGAAGAAAAATTCTCGTCACCTTATAACTCTTTACAAAAAGAAAAGAAATACATGAATGAAGACATGAACAGTGTAGAAGATGCAAATCAGCTATTTTTTTTACCGCATATTTTGCTCATGAAATATCCAGTTATAAAACCATTATTTCAAAATGTAATAATGGTTTTAGCTGTTGTAATAAAAATTAAGACAATTCCAATACTTAATTATATCTTCTAATCGCATGTTTTTCCACTATTAAAGGTGCAGTACAAATTGTTTTCTTTGGAATAAACTCTAATGCATCACATTTGTTTAAATTTCTTATAGTATACTCAAGCACTTATTAATAACTCTTAAATTTTTTGCACACCACTGTAGGGTGCAAAATACTACTTCTCCATGCTTAAACAATGTGACAAGTGTGAATCCCGAATCTGCCATGAAACTCTAAAGCATCTAAATATCACCTTCAAGGCAATGTTCCTCCTTAATTATATAATTCCATTTTTCTGCTTAAAAAATTTAATTTTTAAAATTATTTTTTATTTAATTATGATATTTGTCAAGGTCGTAAAAGAAAAAAATATTATTAAATTATGATGAGAACGTTCCAATATGAAATGGATGTCACGCTACACTTAGTTGATGGATTGACGAACACTTGTTAATTTCCCAATGTGTGTTTGTGTCTTTCCGGTTTGATTTTAACTTTAAATTCACTTACTTTAAAACACATGTTTATTTCAGATGAATTTTACATTGACTGGATTTTAAGTGCTACTTAAGTTTTGTTTATGTCGATGGGGAACACTTCTGATCGACGTTACATTAGAAAAATAGTCTCATCCTTAATTTTTACACATCAGGGTAAGATGCAAAATACTCCTTCCCTATTCTTAAGCAATATGACAAGTGTGAAACTTGAGTCTCGCGAAAATCTCAAAGGCAACTAAATATCCGGTTAGAGCAGAAAACCCAACTTAAGTATATAACTTCAATTTTCTGCTTAAATTATTTGTCACTATTATTTTCATATAACTATGATGCCTCTAAATGTCAAAATAGGAAAAAAAATTATAATAAATTCAAAATAAAATAAAAGATTCAATTAAATTGCAAATGACGTTTATGTCTCTAATCTAATCATTTAATTCCTGTCCAGAAGCGAACAATAATGAACCTCACCATGTTTACATGGTGTGGAGAGTCACCGATATAGTACAACAATTATAAAGCGGATCAGAAGTTATCTCTCAACACGAGTTTGATACCACCGGAAAGTAAATAAATCTCAGTGTCTAGCTTATTCAAGAGGCATCCGAAACTTGTGTTATCTGGTCAAGTTCAAAGAAATTGAAATGTACATAGAATTAAAATGATTTTAATAAAGTGGTACATCATGTCATTTCCGTTTCTTTAAGAAGATAGAAGGGTATTGAATGAGGGAAATATGTTTTTATGACAACCAAGAAAATTGAGATGTTTCTTTGAAAACAGTATAAAAATTATATCAGGAAGATCAAATAAAAGATTGAATTAATATGAAAATGACTTTCATGTCTCTAATAATTTAATTCCTGTATAAAAGCGAGCGATGAAGAGTCTTCCCGCTCTCTACACGATGCGGTGAGTCACCGGGGGATACAGTTAAACAATTCAGAATTTATCTCTCTATTTTCTTGGTACTACCGGAAACAAAATTTTACTTTCCAGTTTATTAAATAAAACGAAGACTCTACAACCTGCTCAAGTGATAAGAGAAATTAAAATTTATATCAAAGTTTCTTTATCTAATAAAGTGGTAAATTATATCGCTTCTGTTCCTATGAAGAAATCGGACGGTGTTAATTTGTTCAGACGGAAATAACGTGTTTCATTTTATGTATTTTCTCGGAAACTCTATCGAAGCATTTTGCAGATTTTTTTTGACATTCTTTGAAATATAGTAGTCGCGACTTGAAGTGATGACGGATGTAACGATCAATCGGTTGTACTGATCAAAATTGTGAGGATCGGAATTCCTGTTTCTTAACACATAAGAAAGACCGCCTGTTCCAGTGATCAGTTTGGATGACATGACGCGCAGAACATGGAGAAACGAAGAGAAAAGGGGTCAGAAGAAAAACCGCTATCAGCCATGAAACTCTGCAAGCCCTTCGTTCTTCAAAATTATTTCAATAGATCGGTGAATTTTTTTAGTATTAAGCTTATTCTTATGAACTGTTTATCGAAAGAATACCTGAATACTCAGAACAACAGGTTACACTCGATAACGTTGCTAAGAAAGCTTAAAAAATTAAATGTGTATGATTTTTTTTCAATTCTGTTCAATGTATCGATTTTTTTTCGAAATTAAAAGAAATGAGTTCACACCAGCGGCTGTGTGGTCATTTTTTCTGATATTCTTATATAACTATTGATTTGTATTATGTCCAAGTCATTTTGGATGCACTGATCATTCGGATGTGGTGATCACTTTGGTTTCGACTCTTAAAGACTTAAACAAGATTTCTCTCAATGCAGGATTTTTGAATGACCTTTCCTCTCTTAATGCAGTGACGCCGCTTGTAGTGATCACTTTAGTTTCCACTCATAATAATAACTGAGAAGAGTGAAAAAAACGGCCTATTCAATGATTAATCCTTTTCCAACAACCTTTATGTATTTGAAGGTTGCTGAAAAAATTGTAAAAGTTTCCCCCCATTTAACAGGAAGAAAAACAGGGTGTTTCAAAACTCGAGTAAATAAGATTGGAGTTTATCGAAGACAACTAGACGAGAACAATGTATCTCGGAACTCAAATTATATAGCGTTACAGGGTTCTTTTCAGCAGAATATCACATGTCCTCTTGTGAACTCGGTAACTAGAGTAATTGTGATTCGATTTGAATCGGCGAGGTATATACGTGGTACGGAGGATTCAAATCTTGGTGGAATTAATATATGGGCCATCTAGGTCAAAGGAGCTTAGAATGGTGGTTGTTGCTGAAATATTTATTTTTCCTATAACCCTCTTACTACTGAAAATAGAAGCAGATTAACAGTCAGGAGGTGCGAATTCAGAAAAAATAACAATCAATTTTTTACATATTTCTCAGTATTATTTTGATAAATCTATATGAAGTAATTTTTTTAATGTACATCCATACAAATTAAATAAATTAGTCTTACATTTGTATTGCCTATCATTACAATAGCAATGTGACTAGGCTGGAAAGGACAGACTCGTGCTTTTTCTAAAGAATTTGCAAATAATTTTATTTTAGAAACACACAACTGCAGTGCAAGGCCGGGGAGATGCGACGACTCAGATTTTCATTGACATAGGAGATCCCGGCAAGGTGGAAGAAGGAGGGGGCATCCCTTTTTTTAAAAGTTTTAATCAGCAAGGTTTGAAGGTCAAGGTCACCCTCCTACTTTTATAGAGAAAAATTAAATTTTTATTTCATTTTAGCTGCTTAAAACTAGGAATTATAAAAAAGAACAGCGTTCGGGACAACTATCTAATTTTGTGACTTATTTTTTAAAATTTAATTGTCTACCCCCTATATTTCCCGGTCTTTTAGATGCCTATAAATTCTTTGCCCCCTCAACTTTTCCCTCCAATCGCCTCCACAGAATGCTGAGGGATTTTCCACAAATTGATATTTTTTGAGCTTCAATCTTCGTATGTGTATTTAAAATATTTCTAAACTTTATACAATTCAATATAACTATTTAAAGATTCAACTTAAAAAATATTGAGTTATTTTCTTAACGGGAAGTTTCCTTTCACCACTGAAAACTCCATCATCAATCGTCGCTACAATACAAATTGCAGCTTCGTTATGTATCAGTGTTGTATCAATATGCAATACTTGCACACTGGGGCAATCATTGAGTGAGCCTGAAAATACCTTCAACAAACCAAGTTACTAAGTCTGAGTTACCGCTAGCCATCCAGCTGAAAGAACAACGAGAAAAAAAGAACACGTCAATTGACCCTATTAGCACAAGATGCTCTACAATATTGTTAGGATATCTTCACGATATTATGCGGCATTTAGAATATCGAATGACATTGTGAAGATATTGTACAATATGTTGTGATAATTCTGGAAGTTGAAAAGGGTCCTTCCCGATTCGCGATTGCTTTTCATTATATTTTTGTACAGTCGCGGAAAATAAGAGGAGCCACACCGAATTATTTTGCCGTCGTTCATCGCCTATCAAAACAAAAGGTGCTAGTTTCAAGAAATAAGGTCTAGTAAAACGTTTCATGTTAAAAATTTTTATAAGAGGTCATATACATTTATAATAGCACTCACTTCAAAATTTCCAATGAAAACACACATTTTTCTTAAAATATTTCGAAACTACATGAAACTTTATGCTGGAATACCAAATTTCATCATCCAAGCATTTTTGATTCCGGAATTATAAGCAAATGAAATTTTGAGTTTCTAATGTTAAAGTAAAATTTTGAATTTTTATTGATATCTTGAGAAATAATATAACTATTGATCTAGAGTTTTTTTTATGTAGTAGTATGAATTAATCTGCGCATTTTGCACTTTAACTTTTTTTTACACTTTCACTTTGAAAGTAACATTTAAAATGCGAAATGATTTTAAATACTACTGCCAACATTTAAACGCAAGCAGAGAACTTCGCTATCTAAATGTGGAGACGATCCCTTTTCTGTTTAAAACACAAAATGTCGAATATCTTCCGATATATTCATGGCATATTAACCAAAATTTATTTCTTGGGGTATTTCTTCATGAGAAATTTATTTCTGACATTAAAAATGGGTGTTGCTATTGAAAATTTTGAAGTTAGTGCAATTTTATATTTTTGAAAGATCTTTTATGAAATTTTTAACCATAGAACCTTTTAGTATACGTTGTTTCCCGAATATCAATAACTTTTTTAATGTCCAATCAACGATATCAGAATAATGCTGAGTGGATTCTTTTTTTTCCGTGACTGTACATAGCAAAAACTGTCACGCAGGACTTCAAATGCTGCAATGACTGTTAAGAGAAATATATTGAATAATTAGTACTAGCTAGTAAAGCTATTAAATATGTAATAATAACTGTATTATTTGCATACGCTTTACAGCTAAATGTAACTGAAGCGAAGAAACGCCTTTGACACCAAACCGAGTAACAGACCTTGAACTTTTATATTTTCTATCTTCTGACTCTTTTCTTTTGGACGTTTGACCGTTTATCACTAGACGTGGGTTGCCACGAACGATTTAATGCAATAATGGAACTCGGGAAGTGGAATCGGAGCGACTTTAATGATCTATGAAAATTGAATTGGAGTAATGTTCTAAAGGAAACCAGAACTTCTAAATTATTTTTGAAAATTGCTGGGGAGTCTTGTAGGAAAGATTGGTCCGCACTGTAAAGGAATTGCTAAAAATACTTTGACCTGTCCATCATTTGTTGTAGTCCCTTAATATATATCTCAGAAAATCAAGGAAGAATTTATTCCTCTTACACCCAGAAGCTCGAGCACTGACGATATTGAAGAATTAAATTCGAGCAGTCTTACCAAAAGAATAAAATAGTGACGTGAACTGTTAAAGGACCTACACTAAAGCTTTAGAAACGATTGTCTTGGCCAACTTGTACAGTCACGGGAAGAAAAGGGAGCCACACAGCATTATTCTGCAGTCGTTCATTGGACATTTTAAAAAAGCTAGCGATCTATCTTCAGGAAATAATGTATGTTAAAAGATTCTATGGTTAAAAACTTCATAAGGGATCATCTAAATATTTAAAATTGCACTAACGTGAAAGTTTTTAATAGCAGCACCCATTTTTGATGTCATAAATAAATTTCTCATAGAAATACCACAAGAAATGAAATTTCGTTAATATGCCATCAATATATCCGAAGATATTCGACATTTTGTGCTCTAAATAGAAAAGGGGAAGTCTCCACATTTATACAGAAAAGTTCTCTGCTTGCGTTTAAATGTCGGTAGTAGCATTTAAAATACTTTCGCGCTTTAAATGTTATTTTCAAAGTAATGATTTACATTTTACAATCGGTAAAACCTGATGCGTAATAAAAATAAATAGTGTAATATTTCATCACTTTAATTTATAAATTTTATTGTGTACACATAAATAATTAAATATTTAACTATTCAAATTTTATAAAATAAAGTGGTGTAACGATTATATTTAATAATGAGAAGGTTTTCGAAATATATGACCCTGCCTTAAGTACATCATTTTACAGCGAAAATAGAAAATTTAATGTAACTTCAAAACTTCTCGAACGAATATGCTTAAATTTTGTATAGGCTTATCTAATGGCCATCTGCTCCGATTACTGTTAAAATTTATAAGTGTTGCTATTCAAAAAATTTTTAACATCAGTTTTGATAAAATATTCTATGTGCTCAAAATTATTTTCAAATAAAAAGTAAAAATGTAAAATATGAAGAATAATTCATACTACTACATAAAAGAAATTCTAGGTCAATTGATAGATTATTTCTCAAGATAGCAATAAATATTCAAAATTTTACTTTAACATTAGAAGCTCAAAATTTCAATTGCTTTTAATTGCGAAACCAAAAATGCTGGGAAGATGAAACTTGTTATTCCAGCATAAATGTTTATGTAGTTTCGAGATGTTTGAAGAAAAATGTGTGTTTCTATTGGAAATTTTGAAGTTAGTTTATTATAAATATGTGTATGACCCCTTCTGAAAATTTTAAACATGAAACGCTTCACTAGACCTTATTTCCTGAAAACTGGTACCTTTTGTTTTAATAGGCGATGAACGACGGCAAATTAATTCGCTATGGCTCCTTTTATTTTCCGCGACTATACAAAAATATAATGAAAGCAATCGCGAAATCCTCAGGTTGGAGAAACAGTCTTAGAGTGATAACAAAAAACGATTACCTCGACTTTGGCTAAAATTATTGAATTTATTTCAGTGCACGATGGGAAATTTCGCACAGTTAAATTTAAAACGAGGTATGGAACAGTTTTACGCTCAATACAGCGAGTCTACACTGTGGAAGTTTATTCAAATTAATCTGTTGATGAGGAACCGGGTGGAGAAGAATCTGATTTTGATGATGTGCCGGATAATCAAACAATTTGGAAGCGAATATCTATAAGGACCACTCTAATGGACAAACGGTGTAAATCCTGAAACACAGTCAGGACTGGTCATATTACGTACTAAAAACTAAATTTTAAGAACCGGTCAACTATCACACTGACATTCATTAATTTTTGCTCAATTATGCTCAAAGATAACTTTTCAACAGAATTACTTGTATCCTTTGCATTCCTTATTTGTAAAGTTTTTTTCTGCTTTACTCTTTTCAAAGCATCATGAGGGTTTTAAAACATATTTCTGTCAATTTGGAACATTTCTTATCTGCATTCCGTTAGAAAAATTGTCTCGTCCTTAATTTTTATCACCAATGTATGATGTAAAATACTCCTTCTCCATTCTTAAAGAATATAAAAAATGAATATTTATAGTAGAGTCCACCAAAGACATTAATGTAGCAACAAAGGTAAACAACAGAAACCTTAAAATTCCACAAATTAATCTGGGAAGAGCCCATCCAGCAAATCTAGTGCTACATAAAACAGCATCCAAGATTCATCCTGATCTTATACTAGTACATGAACCGTATATAAATGACAATGAAATAATAGGGATCCCAAACACAATTGGACAGTATTCAAATCTAAAAATCTAAAGGTGGCTATTCTTCTTCCTAACTTGGAAATAAAGGCAGCCCAAATCTCTTCTAAACAAAATTCAATAGCGATAAAAATCCAGTCAGATAACTCCCCACTCATAGTTGTTTCCTCCTATTCATCTCCGTATTCGGACTTACAGGCAGCCCTTCATGAATTGAGAGAAATAAAAGCTCTAATAAAAAATGAAGACATATTTATAGGTGCCGAGTTAAATAGTCACCATTCCTTCTATGGATATAAAGATAATGACTCCAGAGGAAATAGTCTACTGGACTTTGTTCTGGCAAATGATATGTATATATTAAATAAACAAGATGCACCGCCAACATATCAACGGAACGAGTCAAAGGGTTGGCCTGATATATCACTTTGTACGAGTACAATAGCACAGAAATCACCAACATGGGAAGTAATGGATATACTCTCGCTAAGTGATCACAATTATGTCCTCACTTCTTTCCAAACACATAACATTACTGCTCAATATAGAAGATACAAAACATTGCACGGCAATCATGCAAAATTTCTCAAGAATTTCCAACAGTTTCTTCCAGAATTGGAGATGCAAATAGCAGAAGCGAAAAATCACAAACAACTAGACTCGGTGGCAACAGCGCTACAACACTCAATAATAAAGGCATACAATTCAGCATACAAAATAAAAAATGCCACCTATACTCCAGGACCCAATTGGTAGACAACATAGCTAGAAATAGAGAAGAAAAGAATCAGAGCTCTTCGTCGATGAGCCCAGAGGGCGACATCTGAGGAGAGAAAACGAAGATTCATCATAGAAAATTTTGAAAAGGCAAAATTCAAGAAGAAAGTGAAACATGGAAGATCCACAGGATGGAAAAAATTCTGCTCGGATTCAACAAACCCCTATGCAAAACATTATAAGGTGGCATTTAGAAAAGCAGTCTTTCCAACTCAACTAGCGGTACTTCAAAATAGTTCACCATTAGGCAACATCTCAGATATAGCCACTCATTCATTGACAAAATGTTTCCCGCTCCAGACTCTCCAACAAACTACTCACAATTTAGCAACAATACAAAAGACGATCCTCCTTTCTCTGGACCAGAAGTATCCTATGTAATCAAAAACATTCCGTCAGGAAAAGCACCTGGCCTAGACGGCATCGATTATTTAGTAATCAAAATTCTTCATGGCAAACATCCATTTTTACTTTCAAACTTTTTCAATAAATGCTTGAATATAGGTCATTCGCCATTCAAGACTGGAAACATAGTCTTCTTTCTTAAACAGGGTAAAGACCCAACACTTCCTTCCTCCTTCAGACCTATATCTCTTCTCCCATCATTAGGCAAAGTTCTGGAGCGATTATTAACACGGAGCCTAACATTCCAACTTGAAAAGGAAAACTACATATCACAAAATCAACATGGATTTAGAGCAGGCCGTTCTGTGGATACAGCTCTTAAAAACCTACTGGGAAAAAATAGAAGACGCTCGAAAAAAATCGAAGCATTCGATTATTCTATCAATAGATATAAAGGGAGCCTTCGACAATCTTCACCATCAAGCGATTGTCAGGGCTCTCTCAGACAGCCCTTGCTCAGGAAATATCGAAAAATATTTACAGATCTCCTGCAACACAGAAAAGTATCAATCTTTACCCCACAAGGTTAGGTTAGGTTATATTAACGTCCCGTTCTGAAGCAACACGAGGGCTATTTAGGGACGGACCTCGTAATTTTGAGCCTCGGTCAGATGACGAGGACGACGCCTAAGCTGGCATCCCCCTCTCCAAACTTCCACGCCACACCAACGGGGGGACGTTTGACCAATACGTATGATTTAGCGTGCAACAGGCCCCATACACGGCCGACCTTCGGAGGAATCGGGTTTCGGACCTGGAGCCCTCCGGCCCCAAGGCCGAGATCTTACCACTAGGCCACCGCGGCCACTCTGTAATATATAGACACTCACTTCGTATCGAGGACGACACCTGATTCGTGACGAGGACGACACCTGAGCTGGCACCCCCTCTCCAAACTTCCGCGCCACATCAACGGGAGAACGTTTGGCCACTACGTTTACCCCACAAGGACCAATATTCAAGGATCAATTAAAAGGCTGCCCCCAGGGTCCCTGTAGTGCCCAGCACTCTGGAACCTTGTGGCCAACAATGCTTTAAAGCTGGAATTTCAAGAGGGAGTCCATATACAGGCCTTTACCGATGATTTTGTGCTCCTCATTCAAGCGCAAACCAAAGAGCAATTAAAAATCAAATCACAAGATGCAATAGACACTTTCAACTCATGGTGTGTGGAGAATAAACTTGAAGTCTCGCCGGATAAAACCAAATATATAATATTTAGCAAATTAGTGGCATCACCAAGATTGACATGGTATGGCAAAACAATTAAAAGAGTAGATTATATCAAGTATTTAGGGGTATATATAGATGAAAAACTCAGTTGTCTTCCGCATGCAAAGGAACAATCACTAAAGGCTATCAGAATGCACCAAAATCTCACCAAAATCGCTGGAAAGAACTCGGAAATCTCGAAAAAGCACAGACACCAGCTCTATAAAACAGTTGTGGAGCGCATGCTAGCTCTTGGTGCGGCAGCATGGTGCATCAATCAATCCTCAAAACTAAGTAGAAAACTTTCTTCCATACAACGACCATTCCTTCTCTCATTAACGGGGGCATATCGGACAACAGCTACAGCGGTCATGCAAACTAGACTAGGCATTCCACCACTACATCTTCAACTCCAAATGGAGGCCATACATGTCAATATGACAAGATTACGCAAGCAAATTCCACACAGTCCAATTAACATCACTCCAGAAGAAATAGAGACAAAAATTAAAGGCTGGACATCACATCCATCCAGCTTCCTCCAGAAAAATCAAGTTTCCTTGGAAGATGGAGGTCCATCCTCCCTGGAGAGCACTCATAAAGTCTTCTAATTCATGGATGGGTCCAGTACTGAGGAAGGTGTGGGTGCATCCTTTTGCATATATTCAAATAACCAAGTTCTTCATCAACATATCTTAAAGTTAAACAGTTATAACTCAGTATTTCAGGCTGAAATCACAGCTCTATTGGAGGCAGTAAAACACGCAATCGAGCATTTCGAAAATGAAAAAGTAACATTCTTCTTAGATAATAAAGCTAGCGTTTTGGCCATTTCCAATCCAAAGAGTACATCCCCAATAGCACGTCAAATATTCAACTATTTACTTGATCACAAAAATTTCAAAGTCTCCTGGATAAAAGCTCATGCTATCTATCCAGGAAACGAAAAAGAGGATGACCTTGCTAAATTAGCGACCACAACTGGAGAGCCATTTCCTCAACCATATCCAGTCTCCTACATAAAATCATCCCTCCGGCAAAAAATGAAACAAGATTGGCAAGTTCTGTGGAACAAAAGGACCACGGGAAAGAAAATTCGTGATCTCCTTCCACTGGTATCCCTTCACACAACATCATGGAGCAGGGAACTTTGCATTTTCTTTACAGAGAATGGTCCATTTCCGGAATACCTACATCGTTTACGACTCTCATCTTCAGATAAATGTAACTGCGGTGGTGTGGGATCTCCGTTGCACTATGCCACGAGTTATCCATTTACTGTATCTTGGCATATGTCACCCCCAAGTGCAGCCAACGAATTGGCATGGCGGAAAAGCGTCCTTAAAAACAAGGACTCAAAACGGAGGATCTGTACCATAATCCAGTTTATACATCACCACAGTGATCTATTCAAGCCGCTTCAATAACTGAATACATTTCAGTTTTCTTTCTGTCGTTTTGTAAATATTTGTAAATTAATCCCACTCATTGTATATTCTCATCATTTCTCCCATCTCTAGCAACGTACCGTGTTTTTATTATGCATAGTTGTAGCAATGATTCATCTAGCGAAACCATCTTTTTGTATTTGTACACAACATTCAGAAACGGTTTAAAGATTTAATAGTGCACAGTGTATCTAGTATCTGTTTAAGAATTGTACAGGTTAGTAATTGATTTGCATGATGATATATGGTATACAATTTTACAGTAGAAGCACAATCACCTACCTTTCTGTATATGTACCCAATCAAATGTATCAGTATATAGTTTTTAAATCGTAACGTGCAACTCAGCTATGAATAAGAAATGGCAACGTATTGAGTTTTTTAATGCACAATTGTAGCAATGAATCAGCTAGTGAAACCATCTTTTTTATGTACATTCAACACTGAGTAATGGTATACAGATTTCGTTGTGCGGAGTGTATCTTACTATTGTATAAGTATTGTTACAAACATGGAAAGTCGCTTTCCAGCAATGCAAGTCTTATGGTTGAGAAGAGAGTTTTACAAGGTTAAGCATGGAGTGACCTCAGCGACTCTTATGGTACCCCTGACCTTGGCGACCATTTTGGCGATTTGGCGACAAATTTGAAGACCTTGGTGACAAATAGATGATTCCCGAAAATGCAACCCTTTTCTCGATATTTCTACTAGGAAAGGGAATACACGAGAAAACACCATGTGACGTCACGGCCTGTCGGAGAGAATATTTAAGGACGGCGACTAGATCAGAGGTTGTTGTTCGTCTGGGTCTTTGATGGACTGGTTACTTCGCTTTGAAGCGTGAACGTCTTCGGAGTTCTATCCGCTGCGTGAGCTAATCAGCTGGTGAGCTGAGCTGTTATTGTCGTTACTAGTTATTTGCTGACTGTTTGTGTTGTTAGATATCAAAGTGCTGAACTGTCATTACCTGTGAATTGTTGTCTATTTACATTGGTAATTTGTGCAAGGACTATTGTTTCCTGTACCTGTGCTAAGTGTTTTAATGCATATTTGTAAATAAACCTTCATTCTCCATTATCCTGCGTGTTGGACTGTTTACACCATACATCACAGAGAGACCTTTTGCTGTATTGTACAGGTTAACTATTGATATGCATGGTGAAAATTGGTATACAATTGCACCGCAGAAGCAGAATCACCCAGCGAAAATTCATATTGTATTTGTATTTGTATATTGTATTTGTAACATAATCCAATTGGAAATATCAGCATATAGTTATTAAATTCGCAACGTGCAATTCAACTACAAGTGACAAATAGCAACGTATCGTGTCTTACTATACATAGTTGTATCAATGAATCATATGGTGAAATCATCTTTTTGTCTGTACATTTAACATTGAGTAATGGTATATAGGTTTTATTGTGCAGAGTCTATCTTTTTTTGTACAGGAACCGTATGGGTTAGTTATAGATTTGCATGGCAAATTAAAGTATGCAATTAACATGGTAGAATATCATAGAGAAATTTCCTTTTTGTATATGTATCCAGTTGAAAGTTTCAGTATAGATTATATTTCGTAACATGTAATTCAACAATATATAAGAAATGTACGAGCAAAATCTAGCCAATTTCAAATTTAAGAAATAATCTCTCTGAATATATATCAACATAGCGTAATGGTAAATATTTCTTTTAGCATATATTTTCAACAAAGTATAATAGTATTTAGTTTCTAAATATCAAAGTGTTTTCTATATTAGTTTAGCATTGTAGGGGGAAATTCTTGAATGATGTTTTCTGTTGGCATTAAGTAATAAATAGGTAATAACTAAATTTGTATTGTGAATTATAATATTTCGCGTAGCAGTATTAATTGTCCAAAGTGAAAATTTTTCTTTTAATTGGATATATATTTAACATTGAGCAATGTATCTTATTTTTTTACATGTAATATAATAGTGTTATATAATAGCTTGTATATCAGTACATAGTATATAGTTTTCATTTCAATTGCAGAGTATTTTTCAATAATTTTCATCATCAATTATGCAAGGAATTCCCAACTGCATTTAGTTTTCCATTGCAAGGCTACATCTAGCAAATGGGCTGTTACATATTAAACATTACAACAATTGGTATCATTCAATTAGGCATTTGGTGCCGTACATAATGAACGATATTGTAAAAAATACGCAGCATTAGAACGGGCCTCAGCTTTGTGGGAGGCCCGCAACTGTACTCTGCGATGTACACATCTGTCAACACATATCTGTCATTTTTTCATAATCTGTATTTGTGTTAATCTTTTGAATAAAGTAGTTCGGCGGCCGGTTTTCTGGTGCGGGCGTTTGTGGGCCCCTGTGCGAGGTGGGGTTAGTTTCTTCCGTCCTGTGTCCATTCAACCGGTTCAGTTGCCGCATCAGGCACGGGGGCACAGGGCGGCGTTCTGTCTATCACATTGACAGATTTTCTTCAAGGTCACCTTTTGGTCAAGGTTTGTATTTTTCGGATTCCATATTTTGAAAATACGTTGTGCGTAATATAGCTATTTTCACTAAATATAACACAATGGATTGAAGATGTTTAAATTTTAAGTGCAACACGAATTGAAGATGCTGAAATTTTACACGGAACACTGCATAAACCCTTTCTGAACCTTACCATTATCCAAACATCTTGCTTGTATTAAGATACATTTGTGTCCATTTGGAACGCTTCTGATGGGCGTTACATTAGAAAAACAGTCTTATCATATGTAAGATGTGTAACAATGTATGATGGAAAATACTTCTTCCCAATGGTTTAACAATATAACAAGTATGAAACAAGAATCTGACATCAAACTCTGAGACACGGAAATATCCAGTTTATGTCGATGCACCTACTTAAGTATATAATTTCATTCTTCCTCTTAAATTATTTTATTTTCACTACTACTTTTAATATAACTATAATAACTCAACAAAAACTCCAAATTATATTAAATGCAATGAAATAAAAGAATGAATTAAGTTAAAACGATTTTTTTGTCTGAAAATTCAATTCCTGTACAATGCGTTTGTGCAAATACTATTCATAAGTTTACCTTAAATTAACTTTGGTACCACCAGAAACTACATCTTTGTTTCTAGCTTATTAAAAAGAAGGAAGGATAATCAAGCTCCACAGTTTTTAAATTATCTTTAATATTATATTAATGTCTGTTTGACGAATAAAGTGGTGCATTTTGACATTTCTGTTACTTAAAAAAATAAGAGGGCTATCGAATGACGCTTTGTGAAAACCAGCGAAAATGAAAGAATAAACTGTTTCATTATACGTAAAAAATGCTTATATTGAAAAACATTCCGCAAAGGGTTTGTTCAGAATGTTTTTGAGGCTTGGTTTTGAAAAATTATGGAAGGAAAGGATATTCAATAATTCTGCATTACCAGAACACTTTTTAAAAACTTGAAGAGAAATAGAAACACTGCCAGTTTACTTCTTGAAATTTCTTGGCAGAAAACCTTAAAACTGAATAGTTTTGAAACGTAGCGACTTTGACAGTCATTAAAAACAAAAGCTCAAAGGCAATAGAATTGCCATCCAAATTTTCAACCAGCTGACAACTCAGCGTTGCTCGGGATCAATTTTCAAATGCCCGCCTCCGCTTTTCTCGTACAAATATTGCAATTAACTTTCCCAAGAAGCGAAAATGCATCGATTGCTTTTAAAAGGGGACTTTTGAAATTTTAAAAATTTCGCAGGAGAAGAAAAAAATAAATGGGCTCGAAAAAAGCATCGAAATTAGGATTAAAGATATTTCTAATATGTTTAACGGTAAAAAATGAACCCATTGACGACAACCAAAAAAATATTACAATTATTAGTTTTTGAAAAAATTAAAATTGAAATTTTGCAGAAGTTGCCTTTTAATATCAAACGGTCTGAGCATTTCAGAATTTCTGAGAGTAAATTATTATGAAGCCAGGAATATCGATGAAATTTAACAGAAATTCAACAATTATCCATTTGTGAGTAAAATTAAAGACTTAAAAAGAAATAAAAATTAAAATTTATTCGTTATTAAGTAAAATTCAGATTAACACTACAAAAGAAATTTCAGAGGAAAATAATTAGAAACCAGGAATACTAAAGAAACTCAAATGAAATTCAAAATTATTTATTTGCAAGTAAATTTAAATATGAAAGAATCCAATAAGATTTTAAACGCATTCTTTTTTAAATAAAATACAGGTTTAAAACAAAAAAAAACATAGGAAAATGATTATAAAGCCTAGAATATCAGTGAAACTGAAATAAAATTTAAATCTTATTTATTTCCAAATAAATTAAAATTAGAAAAGGTACTGATTTTAAAGTAAAATTTAAAAATAATTCAGGGAAAATGATTATAAATCAAGAAATATTAAATAAAATTCAAAATTTATTTATTTGGAAGTACATTTAATTTAAACTCAGACGTAACAAATAAAGTTTAAATCTTTTACGTTCTTAAGAAACATTCTGATTTATAAACATAAATAAATAGCTGTAAAAAGTAGTGTAAATAGTACGGTCACTTAGCTAAAAAAAATTTCACTTCTGGCAGAAAACATACCCTTTGAACTATGATTACTACACCATTTATTGAATGTTAAATACCCGAGACCCCAAATTTTAGAGTCCCCGTTCGTCATTACTGACCAACGGGTACCAGTCATCAAAATGAAGGTCAGTGACATTTTTTATTCAAAATTATGTTCTTGATTTTGGTTATTTATCGTGTATTCTGTTATATTTGATTGTTATCTGATCCAAAAGATTAAAAAATTATTAATTCGAAATTTAAGTTGAAAAAATAAAAATAGAAGGAGTAAGCAATACTAAAATGACAATAATACACTTTATATGCGCGCTAATGCAGCAACATTGTGATATCATTATCAGAATTTTCTTAAGATTAATTAGAATTTTAAAAAAGTATTAAACAACATATATGATCAAATATTTAAAAAACACAAAATTATCCAAGACACAAAAATAAAAATAAAAAAAGTAGAAAGTAAGAGATACAATTAAAATGAAATCAAATTGGAAGAAAAAAGAATGAAAAAGAACCAGAATGGCGTATTTCGTCAGAAGCCATACACCACTATAGTTCTAAATTGGACGAATTTTCTGTATAAAGGAATGACCATAGTCCAAAATTATACCCTTATGTGGCCTGAATTCTGTCCAACCGTAGGAACGAGAAACATTAAGAAAAAACAATAGGCAAAATTCCTAAATTAAAATCCAAGAGAGTCTAGATCAAGTAAAAATATTTACCCTCTCTGCCGAAATCATGATGATAGAACAAAGAAAGCCAGATGTGAAAATTACAGAATTAGAACATACTGGGAAAACTAGCATAACTAGCTCCATCTGTGAAGAAGAATTCCAACTAATAGATTGGAGGAAATATTGATGTTAAGAAAGTAACAGCAAATTGGAAGACTAGCATAGCTAGCTCCATCTATGAAGAAAAATTCCAACTATTAGATTAGAAGAAAAATGTTGATGTTAAGAAAGTTATAGCAAATAGAATTAAAATAATCTATTAATAGAGAAAAAATCTATAAACCTTTTCCACTAAATTTGAAATATCTATTAACATTAATGTAAGAATCTGGGAATCCGTTGTCTATGAGAATATTCTTTAAATTATCTAAAGCTTTAACAAGGTTTGAATTGTTATTACAAATTCTATTAATTTGAGAAAAAGTGGAATTCCTTAAGATTTTAAAATGAAGATCGGTATTAAAATTGCAAAGTGTGATAGCCCTAAATTTAAATTCTTTTCTTTTGTCAAAGATACTCACAGATACTCCTGAATTTAATATTCCTATTTCCATATCTAAAAAATTGCATTTGTTTATTTCATTATTCGTCTTATTTAATTTAAGCTCTTCTGGATAGAAGTTATAAATGGAATTAATATTATCATAATTAAAAACCAGAAGGTCAACAATGTAACGGAAACCACAGATAAGTTCATTTTTAATGAAGTCCCTCTCGTATGAGTGGAGAAATAAATTTGCCAATGCACTAGAAAAACTACATCCCATAGGAATACCAAGTACTTGTTTATAGTAGTCAACTCCATTAAATAGATAATTTTCACATATGTTAACCTTGCAAATTTCAAGCCATTTATTTTTATCAATTAGATCAGTGTCAAAGTATAAATCATAAATATTTGAGCATACATCAATAAGTTTATTGTGTGGGAGGCTAGTAAATAGATTTTCAAAATCAAATGTGTTAATGTTATAAATTTTATTTTCTTTGATAAAATTTAAAATTTTAGTGTTGTTATCTATAATGAAGTTCCCTTCTTCCTTTATTTTTTTAAGAATAATTTTAAGAAATTTTTAAAAAAGTTTACTAAAATGATAGTTGTAACTGCCAGTGCTACAAGTTACAAATCTGAATTTTAGTGGAGTTTTATGGAATTTAATAGTAGGAAAAAGGTAAGGATAATTAAGATTACTGATTTTAATTTTGGTTTTTTTAGCCAATGCTAAAATTCTCTTATCTAGCTCCAAAATCTATTTAGAAATCTTAATCTTATCTAGATCCAAAACATTAAATTTATTAATTGAGAGCATAACAGGATAATTCGTGATTCAATGTTTGCTATCGATGGTCATTAATGACGTCATTAAAGTGACAATCAAATAAAAATTGTTTTCTAGTTTAGCTTGATATTTAGTGTGGTTTTCATATAACACGAGAGCAATTTTGGGATGGACCTCGTAATTTTGAGTCGTAATCAGTGGATGAGGACGAAGCCTGAGCCGGCACACCTTCTCCAAATTTCCACGACAAATATCATTACTAAAGGTTGATTACGTTCGTTTCCATGGACTACCCTATGTAATAAATTAAATAGATAACTGTACTCATGAAACGCTGAAACTACTCAAATATTTTATGACACTTCAGAAATTCGACAAAGTAATCATGATAATTTTTTTTCATCTGATCACAGTAATATGCGCAATGTAGAAATCCATTTCTACCGTTTCTAATGACTAACGATGTATAGTTATATTTTTACATGCTGTCTTAAAGATTGGTCATCGCGATACGCTTATAAAGAAAACCCCAATGATTCTTTCTGATCTGTCGTCACACAAATTCTCTTGATGCAAGTGGGTTCAGATCAGAAAAGCGGCCAAGCCACTGGCGCAGCGTCCAATTCACCGTTGGAGATATGTGCGACATATTTAAATATATCCATCATTTCCCATGATAATAGTATTGATGTAAATTATAAAAAACACATTTGATTAGTAATGTGTTATGCGAGAGAAATAATTATAGCTCTTTTTTAGGTGTGTATTGTGATTAGAATTTATTAAAATAAAAATTTAACATTCTTCCGGTTGGCTAAGCTTTACTTATATGCTTTAAAACAGTGTTTCATTTTGCAAAAAATTCTGTTTTGATGCATAATTTCTATCTTAATTAAAATAATTCAGAACAGGTTCTGCAAAAGCTTTTATTTATTTATTTTTCTGAGTTGTATACTTAAATATCTTGTTTCCAAAGAGAAAGAAATCTCAACTTACGCACTTAACAATAAAAACAACAACATTTATCGGACCCAACGGGAGTAAAGTTTTCTTGAATAAATCCTTTCAAGAATTATGAGTTGGACTCATTATGGAATTGTGAAATGACACTATAATACACCTTCTGAAATATAGCTGTTCTTTCAACATGTAACATTAAATTTTTTTGGCAACGGATTGAAGTTGGTTAAATTTCAAACAACAAACTACATAGACATAGTAGCAGTTTCCGACAGTGAATCTGAAGTAAAAAAATAAAAGAAAATTGTAGTTGATTTCACATTACCTAACTACGTGTATGTCATTCCTTTGTTTCAAAACCGGTAATTGCTTTTTACAATCTTAACATGTTATAAAAATTCAAAGCAGCAAAGGAATCGAGAGAGAAAAATTAATAAAAAAGAAGCTCTGACTTCTAATACTAAACAATGAGAAAAGATAAAAGTGTTCAAGGGTAAAAAACATGCAAGTTCTAAAAATCGGAAAGGATAAGTCTGTAAATAATAATTAAAAAACATGTCTGGGATTAGTAGGTCCCATCCCACACAGGCCGAAACCGTGTCGGAGAGCATCAAAAGTACGAAATCCTAGAATAAAATCAAAAATCCAAGAGTAAACTCCAAACTAGGTTTATCTTTCTAAAAGACTCCAAAAAAGATTGTATGTAAATTGTGGAGATTGAAAAAAATCCTTAATATTTGCTCTTAAGTGTTTCGCAATTGGAATTACTAATTGTTAAGACCTCCGTCATATTGTAATATCTTTTTCTTATCAAATTATTGAATCATGCGACTTTGTTACAATCTGCTGTTTTGTTTTAAGTTAATGTCTTTAGTGAGTATTTACACTTTTTCTAAAAGTGTTGTTAAATACTGAAATTTATGACAATTCGCAATAGTGCGAGATGCACGGAAAACGGATGAGCATGTCACAAGCGTCTAGCAAGTTTCTACAGAATGATTTGAAATACGCTACTTGAAAGTAACACGTGTTTAATCTATAATAAAAAGCAGAAAAAACATGTCTCTGTCTGTGTGCTTGTTTGTCTGGATGACTGACAAAATAACTTCTAAATAATGAATGGTAGCGACATGAAATTTGCACATGCCATTCTAAGATACATTTATAGGTAAACTGTGCTATTTTCATCTTCAAATAATAAATAATTAGACATTTAAATGAATAATAATTATAAGTAGAAACAATGGCGTTTGGCACTGTTTCTCGATGAAAAGTTCTGAAATAATTATTGAACGAAATAAGTTATATACCATCTTGAAGTCAAAAATATAATCCTATTGATGATATCATATATCATTGCCGTACAATTTTGTTTCTCAAAATGTAATAAATCATTTCAAAATCGGTTTTAAACACAATTTGAAACAGTCCTTTCTATAGCTCTAATTAAATTCAAACCAATTTTATTGCTTCTTCAAGTTCACCTGTTTTTGCCACTTTTCAAGTTCCGATAAATATATCGCGTTCACAGTAATTCCAAGACAGAATTTTAATTTCTACTTATATTTCATAGTATACATATCTTTTGATATGGAGGCACAGCAATCCAAAGACATTTGCTGTCTTTGATCTTTCTATAACATGCTACATTTAATATTAACAAAATTTTAATGATTCTAATGTGTGTGTGTAAAGTAATCCAAGATTACTAACCTTGAACCAAGGTTATCCATTCCTTCCGAATAGAGAAGGCCTAAAGAGGAAAAGAAGGAACACTATTCGGTGCTTTTCAGTTTAGGCACACAAACACTAAAGAGAACAGTACGTTACTTCGGGCCATTGCAATAAAAACCATGATATATAGATATTTCTGTTATCTCTGAAGCAATAATAGTGGGAGATAAGTAGCATTCCAAGGGATGCTAGCCTCGTGGCAGGTGGTTCAAAGTAAGGAGACAAAAAGAATTAACTTGTTTATCTGCTAACCGAAGGATTAGACGACACGGGAGAAAGCGAGGAAAAACCAATGAAAGACGCTGCAACGAAAACCTGTTCTATTAAGTTTAAAGTGTGATAAAAACATAGAATTGAAAACATTTTTATTCTAAGCAACGTCGGACATATCGCTTAGTTGAGATACATTTATTAGAAGGGCAGAATTCGAATTTAGATAATCATTCTTTCTTATTACCTGAATTCCTGTAAATAAGGCGTTATAATTACGTTCCCTAAGGTTAGGACACTCAAACCTTCTCCAAAATTATCGACATATTAGGCTGCGTAATTGCTAAATCTTTTAAAAATTTATATTTTCCATATCGCTCGTCCACTGTCAACAAAACAACATTATTCCCCTTAGTTATGCCTGTTGAGGGAGACCTACTACATTATTGACGGGCACTGAACAAATCTGCCGTTAATAATAATAAGGTTCAGTAAATAGTAATAAGTTCAGTTAATAATAATAAGGTTCTGTTAATAATAATAAATTCAGCTAATAATAATAAATTCAGCTAATAATAATAAGGTTCAGTAAATAGTAATAAGTTCAGTTAATAATAATAAGGTTCTGTTAATAATAATAAATTCAG